>NCKU01000211.1:0-53926 GCA_003675995.1 Dinothrombium tinctorium
CAAAGAATTTAAAGGAACAGGAAAAAGAACTTTTATCAGCTTCTAAAAAGACAGAAGAGACTTCCACAGAAATAAACCAAACAGAAAATGAAACCCTCAAAGAAGGAAATGACGCTATTGAAAACAAAAATATTTTGCTTCCAACAACGCAAACACAAATGAATCAAAAAGAAAATGTTAAAAACATGACAGAGGAAATCGACGATTCAAGTAATGTGGAAAAATCGAGTAAAGAAGGAACAAACACAAATCAAAGTTTTAATTATGATAATAAAAGTGAACATAAAGAAAATGGCACCCAAAGATATGAAAGAAAAGTTGAAGAGAACATTACAAGTGAGTCAAGCGATAATGACGTTGCAAAATCACCTATTGAAGCAAACACCGAAAATATCGAAAATATTTATAAGAAGAGTCAACTATCAGTTGATCAAGATGCAATCAAAGAGCCCTCCATACAACCGGAGAATATAAATACAACTTTAAATCAAAGTGTCGATTCAAATAATGAAACTAAAACAACTGATGATTTTAAGGTGAATCGAATTGAAGAAAAATTAATAATGCCAAAGTTTGTGGATAAAACGAAAACTCATCTTGATGAAAGTGTCCAAAATAACTTTGAGCCAAGAGAGACATTAAATGTGGAAGTTGAAAATCTTACTGAACAGACTCCAGATGAAAGTCTGGGAGAAAATAGTAGAGAGGATGTTAAAGAAAGTGGCAATACATCTGAAATTAAGAATGAAACAACGGAACTTGTCAATGGTACTTTAGAAGATGTTGACAAGAGTGATCAAAATGAAATTGATCTTGAAAGTGAACTGAAGGAAACCAGTAAAGAATCTTCTGTAGATACCGAATTCAAGCAAAAGATAAACGATAGCCCCTTTGAAGATAACAATGTCGAGACTTTAAAACCAGACCCGTTTCTAGAACCTATAACAATGTCAACAATTGAAAAAGACACCAGTGATTCTCAGAATATTATCTTTGCCATAGTTCCTCAAGAATATGTTGAAATTCTAAAGTTATACATATCAGTTATAGCAGAAATGTTGCCGGAAGACGTAAAATTGATTTTTCGGAGGTTGTTAATTTCTTCAAACGTCGTCGTATTCACTTGTATTTGTGGCACTCTTTGGGTAACAATGTATTTTATTAATTCGCTTTTCAGTTTTTTCAGTAAGGACCATGAGTTAAGAGGTAATTTTTTTCTCTTATTTACTTTTTTTAAATTTTCTAATTTCTAGCCGAATTGTGTGATTATCAACTCAAATTTTTTAAGTTAAAAAACGAAAGGGATTATCTGAAGAAACACTTGAAACTGGAAGAAGAAAAGGTTTGAGAACGGCACGTCATACAATTTTCCAAAGATTTTTTTTAGTGTTTTGAATTCGATGAAAAATTGAGCGAGAAAGAGTACAAACTTATGACTTTGGAAAAGGAATTAGACAAAGTCAAGGTAAATATGCTTCTGTTTTAACCAAGAGAAAGTGTGAGAGAACGCTCTAGAACTTGGGTGTTTTACTAACTTGTTTTGTGCAATCTTTTGAACTCATTTACTTGCATGCACTATTCTTATCTATTCTTCCATTTTCCAGTATTGTGTTTGTAAATTCTGAATGCGTTTTACTTTCCGAGTGCATGTGTTGAGTAAGTTTCCCTTCAGAAAGACCGTGACGAACTTCAGGAAAAAGTAATCACATTGGAGACAGACGTCACAAGTGCCACTGATGCAGGTCTTGAGTTGAACGAGATGTTGTCTGACTTTTTAACTTCGCAGAAGGAAAATGTAAATTTAAACTCTAAAGTGGAATTACTTCAACAACAAATCAGCAAACAAGAAGAATTCATAAACCAATTGCGAAAAAGTTATCGGTTGATGGAAGAAGAGGTTAGTTCATTCGATTACTTCAAAAAATAAAGCGTTGATTTTATAGAATGCCGAATTGAAACACCTCCGAGAAAAGTCTTCCGCTGAATTGGAAAGATTAACACATTTGTTGGACGAAAGTGAAGCTAGTATTAGAACTTTTCAAGCAAATAACGAATCGCTCAAATCTTCCAAAAGTGAGTTATTATCACAACTTAAAGAGTTGGAAGAGACGAAGACAGAATTGCTCGGCAAAGTTCAAGCGTTGGAGCAAATTAAAGATGAATATGAAAAGAAAACATTAATTTTAGAGAATGAAATTAGCGGTTTAACTTCTGAACTTGAAGCGAAAGAGAACGAAGTGAAATCTTTGCATGATGTGATAAGAGATCTTCGAAGCGATGATTCCGCAGATAATGTGGATAGTTTATTCGACGTCGCGAAAATAAAGATTGCATTAAATGCTGTTCACAAAGAAAAAGAAATTTTAGAATCAAAATTTGAAAATATTGTCCGCGAACAGCAAACGCTTCAAGAAAAGTTAAAGGTTTTAGAAGAAAGTAACGCCAAATGTAAAGAAAATGAAGAGAAGGCTGTGAAAGAAAAAATAGAGGCTCAAAACAATTTAGAGATACTCCAAAAATATTTTGCTGCAAAAGAAACTGAACTGCAACAAAAAGTGGGCGCGTTGCAAGTGAGCCAACAGCAAAAAGAAGAACGTGCAAATTCTATAGACAATCGACTAAAATTAATTCAAGAAGAGAATGAAAATTACAAAAGTCAATTGGAAACTATGAGAAGGGAATTGAACGACAGCGAAAGATCTTGGAAAGCACAGTTAGCTTTAATGGAGAAGAAAGCGCATGAAAATTGGATTGCAGCAAGAACTGCTGAAAGAGAAGTGGAAGAGTTGAAAGCTCACACTGCGTCTTTGAGACAACATCTAAGTTTGAAATCAAAATCTAGTGTTGATACTAACTCCAATGTTAGTGATGATGAACCATTATCAATGCCTAGTTTTATGCCCCCACCACCGCCTAATTTAAATTTATTCAAATTACCTTTTGATGAAAAAGGCGAAAACAAACGGTGGGAATCTGGCTCAAATTTTACTCCTCCACCGCCACCACCGTTGCCTCCATTCAGTGATTTCAATAATATGCCCCCAATTCCTCCTCATTTTGCTCCCATGGCTAGTCATAATCAATCATTTCAGCATCCCATGCAATGGGATTCTACTTCGACTCGTGATGCGTTCTCTCCTATATCACACCAGTCTCAAGGTAGAAGCTCGCGTGGAAACTCTCCTCATCATTCAAGCTTTTCTGGCAGTGGAGGATTCCCAAACATGTCACACTCGCTTCAAAATTTTCAACCGTTAAACTCGCCACAATCGTACGTCTCCTCGGGACCTTCTTTCTCGAATCCTGCCTCGCATTGGGTTCGCCCGAATGGAAATATATCAAATATAGCTGGCAATCGTCAACAAAATGAAAAGAAAAAGTCGCGATCTGATTCGCGAGCTTCCGCCTCGACTGGAAGTTTGCACGCGTCGAATGTATAAAAAGACTAGTGATAATTTGTACAGAATAGGTTTTTGTGAAATGAGTTATTAATGAGATGATAAGCGAAATTTCGAAATAAATCTTCATAATGGAATCAATTGTAAATACAGACTAGAGTAAAGTTCAACGAGTGCAAGTTGACGCATGGATCGCGGACACATTAAGCGCGATTGTTTTCGAGTCGCTCTCGCAAGCAATGAATAAACGTTTGCTATCTTAGTTTGTTTGGATGTACTTCAAAAGAATGTTTATCTGAGGAAATAACAAGATTCGTTTGCGTCAGCGGATCTTCGCTCTCATTCGATTGAGTCCATCCTGCGTATAGTTCTTTTTGCTTCTCTTTGTAAGCTCTTTCTTCACGACACATACGCTTGTATTCTTCGATCTCGTACTCGTACTTCGGCGTTGTGATGCCTAACATGCTCGCCAGTTTCTCGCCGAGATAATCACAAACTGTAATCAAATATGCAATTAGTTTTTATGCCATTTTGATTGTTTTGGCGAAACGACACTGACAGCCATCGTTTCGCATTTTAATCCCACTCGAAACCTCAATTCTTCAGCGATCATCGAATGCGTGAATGCTGCACAAACTTATTTTTCTTACGATTTTTTATCGCCAAATTGAGAAAATAACGAACAAAGGTGAACACAGAGAGGGAAGCAACAAACCTTGGAGTGTGTTTCTTCCCAATGACGAGGTCAGTTTCGACAATTGATTAAACCAGTAATAGTTTGACTGCAAACAAAGAACCGATAAGAGAGCATACAGCATCGAGTGTTTTTGTCATTCATTTCTTACGTTGTCGAACGGAACTAAAGCACCGGCCTCAGCCACCAAATCGGCAGTAGACTTGCTACAAGTGTCGACATAATCAGGAGTTTCGGACTCGTTGTCGCTGTACTCTTCGATGACTCCATTGCTGAAATGTATCACACGTTTCGGCCGTCGTTGGCCGCGATCGAAAGTGGGTACATCACACTGCTGCGAACAGTGCGGACTTTCGAGGCTACCATATTTGCGAGACGCAGCTTTCTCGTGATCAATCGCACATTTCTCCCGTTTATTGTCGCCCATTGCCTGCCGAGTTGCCAACTGTTTTGCTGCGAACATATGAAGCAAACCGTTGAATGCGAAAAGGCAGATGCGTTCGCTCACTTCCGTGGTGACAGCTCGCTTCTCGTGTTTGCGCTCTACTTTCGCTTTTTCTGTGTTCAAAAATTTGCAAAAGCTCGCATTTTCCCCGCACTCATTTTCATTGCTAACTGTGATTGAAATCGCTGTCAAAGTTGAAGCTAAGTGCGCATTTTGATTTGCATTGCAAAAAAGCGTCAGTTCGCGATCGAAACGCTTTCTCGGCTTTGTTTTGCGAAGCTAAACGAATGCAATCGTGAAATGAGCGAAGAAACTTTAAACTTTGATTTCGAATGTGTTTAATAAACTGCAATTAGCGAAAGGAAATCGATCTGTTTACCAACGAAAAGTTATGTCTACGTTTTCTTTTCATTGCATTTCTCACACTGTAATCGTGAAACCAAAGCATTCGTTCGCTGAATGTTGTGTTTCAAACTCGAGTCGAAATAGAGTTTCAATTCGCGCGTTCAACTTTTTCGAGAACAATGCACTTTCGTCGCTATTTTTGTTTGTTCAGTTTCTTCCAAATTCAAAACAGAGTTTGTTTGAAAATGCGCTCTTTTAACTTCGAAACACATTTTCGCAAATTACACAATTCGTTTCTCGCGAAAACAAACGCCAAATTAATAAGGCAGCTACCAAGCTTCGCTAGCTTCTCACAGAAAATGCGAACGTGAAATGCGACAAACTGCGAGCGCGAAGCAAATTATTGTTCACTCGTTCATTCGAAGATTTGTGGCTTGTCGCTTTAACGAAGCGACTTTGTTTGCGATTCGTTTCACTTTAGCGAAAGCGAAATATAAAACGAGTTGAGCCAATGTTTTCCATTCAACAACTGCACACTCTTACTTTCGGCGCACACACAGCGACCTGAAAAGCGTTCAAGAAAACGCGTATTGCGCTTTCAAACAATCTAATATTACAGAATTCAATTAACGTTTCTCACGAAGTTTAGCGAACACCTCAAACAATTGATTTTGACATTAAACACAGCGTTTCACGAAAATCGTTATTTCGCAAGTGGTCAATTGTAGAGTGCAGGCAGTCAAATTTAATTGTTCGCTGATGGAAATAGGATTCGCAAAGAAGCAAATTAAGAGCAACTTTCTAGCTGCGAGGCGCTGAGGCATCTTTCTTATTTGCAATTCAATGTTTTGCACAAGTCGAAAAAGAAAATTGATACACTTGTAATCGCAACTACGAGCAGTCGTATTCAGCGAAAGAGTTGAAGTAATTTCAGAACCGCCGCAATCATTCGAAACGAGAGATTCGAACATACGAAATCAAATCGATGCAAAACATCATTTCAAAAGTGACTCTTTCGCGGAAATTTTTGCGTTTTAATTGCTTTCTGTATAAAAAAATTTAAATTTGTACGTTTTCAACGAATAAATTAATATTTGATTAGTTTGATGGGTATAAAAGCAAAATAAGTATCAGCTCTCGAATAGCGATACGTCAATTATTGGTGACTGCGATCGATTCTGCAACCATTACTTCCGAGTAGCAATTAAATGACAAAACAAAATTGAAAGCGATGCGCTTTTCGCTATCGTTGTCAGCTTCGAGATGGAAAACATCGCTCGTCAGCGTCGCTCACTAGCCGAATGCTCATCAGCAACGATTACCGCGTATTCTGTTACTTTAGTGTGTATTTCAATTCGCTGCAAAAGAAAAATTTTTGTGGCACTTTTTCAACTGCAAAACTTCGCATTCAAAATTTGCAATCGAAATTTACAATTCTTGAAAGCAAAAATGCAAAGATTAAATGGCGACTCGAACTCACTCGAATAGTGAGCACATTTTCGCAACTCGAATGAACACATTGAGCGGAATCTTTAAATAATCAGACTCGTTACTATATCATTACACTTGAATTTGTGTCACTCGAAAGCTTCACAGTGAAGAAAAGCGTTAAAATGCAGAGTAAATTTGTGAACACTGGAGGAAAGTAGCATTCGCGATTTATACAAATCGAGAATTTTGTGAACGTTTTTTGGCTTCAACTCAAACTCAAGTTAACAAAGTTTTTGTCACGTTTATTATTGAAAGCAAGAAATAAACTTTAGTTCGCTGTCAAAATGGTGACAAGTAAAAACATATTTTCCTCGTTTCTTTCGCTCGCCTCAAATTGAATTCACTTCAATTCGAACGCTGAATGTGTAATTGAGTTCAGTATGATTTACAGTTGCAAAAAGCGCGCCTAATGCATAAATCTGGATCGACGATCAGGAGATGTAAGCGTTTTCACACTTGCGAAATGTTTTTCCGCTTTTTCCACTAAGCTATACTTAGACAATTAGTTTCACGTGTAGACAATCACTTTATCGCACCTTTCATGTTTGTGAGCAATAGAATATTACAAAACTACAATTTTCGCTTCTGGCGTTCGAAAAAAATTCAAACATGTCATTAAATAAACGAGTAAATGAGTTACAAATCAGTGGAAATCGCAATGAAACTTTTGTAATCATTTAAAAATAGTTTCGTGATTGAATTTCTTTTCACTTCACTTCTTCATATTTACTTTTTGGTGTCAATCATATGTTTTTAAATATAATCGCATTCTTCGCTTAATCAACTTGAGAAGCAAAAACGGTATAAAGTACAAGTGGAGAAAAAGCTCACTTCATTCATCGAAACGACTCGAAATCGCAGAATAATTGTGTACTTATTTGGATTTTCGCGAAAAGCGCAACTTCATTCCGCCCTTTAGTTTTAAGAAGGGTTTTGAATGCGCTTCGCTTGAAAATAGTTTTCATCCGCATTAACTTTAAAGCTGCAATTTGGCGACAATAGCCGAAATGCTTCGCACTTCTCGCAACGGATTTTTCCACAGATAGCATACATCATCTGAGCGAATTCGAGGAATTGCGAGCTATTTGATGCATATTCAATTGCAGCCGCTCAACACGTCGAGAGCAGTTTTAAAATTTTACTGCAACGACGAGCGAACGCTTTGTCAATACGCGTATCGATTTTACCCAAATTTTATGTTCAGTTAGCAGTTTTTGTGTATGTGAAAAGTGGTAAACGACAAACATTAAATTTGGCAGCGAAGTGTTCATTGCTTTTACGCTTCTTTCGAGCAGTAAAAAGCGTGAAAAGCGTTCGCAAAGCGTCCACTTAATGCCGCAATCATTCGAGAACGCTAATGTTTAGCCTTCGCGAAAACGACCTTTAATTTTGTTTTAAATTTTATGAATTCTTCGAAAAAAAAGTGGAAAACTTTTGAATTTACATTTCTATAAAAATCTCAAATTGACGCGAGTTGAGCTCAAGAAAAACATCTTTTCTTGAATGAGGCGCAGTTTGGTGATCAGCGTGAGCGTAGTATGCAACTTGCCATAGGTGTTCAAGTGCTCAAACGTAATGCTCGCTAAGTTTTTCAGCAAATGAGCTTTTAAGTAGTTAATTGAAACAAAGCGGTTCGAAAGCTGAATCGGCAAAGAAGCGAATTTAGATGAAGCATGCTTTGAATGAGAATGTTCAGCGAATGTGAAGTTTAAAAAGAGTTACACTCGCTTAAAACCTTTAACTTGACACAAATTCGTTTCGATGACTTGTGCGAAGTTTTATTTAGTAAATAAAGCAAAAATAAAGCAAAAACGAAAGACGGAGAATAGCGCGAATACGGCGCGGGTTCAAAAACCTGCGAATTAGCGAGTGGCGCGAAAGAGGAGAGATTCGATTGTTTAAAATGGAAATGAATAGAAATGAAGCGAAATTAGGACAATAATTGTTTCTTTCGCGCCCTGCGCAGCCATTGCACGCGATCGAATGGAGAAGAGTGCAGCGTCTCAATTCTCAATTTATGCCTAAATTCGGATAGCTTCACGCTGCAAAAGGTCATTGTATTCTCAATGAATGGTAACGGTGCGCATTCAGTTTTAATGGCGAGGATTACGACCTGGTCATAGACACACCTTCGAGCGCATTTCAGCACGACACACTGACCTAGAAATGCGTTCAGCAGCGGCTCACTCGCTCGCTCACACACGCACGAGCCACATTCTGCCTCTGCCATATTCTTCATTTCATTCGCCCGCTTCAATTTCACGATAAACATTATCATCACTCTTCTTCGCTAACTTTGCTAAACTTCGCCTTGTTTCTTCTGTGAATTGCTGCTTTCGCCATTATCTGCTTCGCGTTATCATTGAATTAATTGCGTGTTGCGATTGTGTGCTGCTTTTTTCGCTCTCCGCAATCACATTCATTTGAGCAATCGTCAATTAATTAAAGCGAGATTAAATCAACGCGAAACGTCATCGACGCGAATTGTGGTCGTTTCGAAATAAGATTGCTTTCAATGAGTCGAGAGTCGAGTAAAACTTGTTGTCATAAAATCGAACTCGACTTCGATTTCGCTTTCTTTCACAATCGTTTCTCAACATTTCCACTTTTTGCACACAAGTTCGCAAAGGCAAAACGCGAAAGCCAAACACTTCACTTCGCTAAATACTAATGCATAAGCTTATCGTTTCGAATGTTTGCTTTTCAATGCGATTTAATCAAAGTCTCGCTGCACTCAATTGCGTAATCGCTGTTCGCTGCTCGCTATTCGCTTCCAGTGTTCGTCGTAAAATGAGTGAAAAAGTGCGAAACGAAACCGAAAACACCAAAAAAATTCGCTTCTCGCATAATATTAACATTTAAATTCACTAAATTACAGCTTCGCAATTTTCGCTGCATTTCGTAAATTCGTTTTCGGTTAAATTCCGTTTTGCCAACCTTTTCATTTCAATGTTTAATTTTCGCGAATAGAGAAAGCAGCGAAACGAGAATATTCGCTTCTCTTTCACGCACTTTCTGCTTTCGAATGTTTGCTGCTTCTTTATTCGCACCTCAAGCATCGAGCAAAGCCAACACATCGTTCGCACGTCCATTTCGCGAGTTTAGCGCGCTTTGCCGCAAAGCGAGACGTGACTTCGCTCTCACACATGAGGCAAATGAAAATCGAATCGTTTGACGAGTGCTAATTATCGATCGCGAAAACGACGTGTTTTTGCACACCGTGTAAGTGCTAACACATCAAGTGCGCGCCGATTTAAGGCGAGCGTCGCACGTGCAATGAATGCTCATCGAATACCTGCAGTTTGCGCAAAAAGTGTTTGCTTTCAAACCAAATTCAAAACCGGTTCCGAGTGTGTAAAAAAGCGAATCGTTTTTTGCGTCTTTCGCTCGAAAAACGAAATTCAAACGAAAACAAAAATGAAACGCACGCGTTGCGCGCTCTCATCAAACACGCGTGAAGGTAGCGATCGACGGGAGGTGGCGACACCCGCATTTGCTGCGCACCCAACGCGCAAAACTTTTGCCCGCAAGTTTGCGGCCGCCGTTCTCCGCCAAACGCGGGCGGCTGTCGCTGAGCTTTGACCTAACGTGAAGAGACGAGTGGAAAGTTTCGATACCCCGCTAGACTTGCACCGCGCGTTTAATGCAATGAATGCGAAATGGGCGTTTGGGGCAGTTGCGAGAAGCGTTGTGCACTTGTTTTTTACACCCACTTCAATGCACCTTAATGCATGCCGAACGAAACGCTCCGCTCAACAATTATGTTCTTTCTTTCGAACTGTGTTCTAAGCTCGACAAGCAGAAAGAGTTACTTTTGGCAGTAGGCGAGCAAACAACTTCGCCTCGAAAAGAACGCGTCGAGTGCATGGAAACGAGCGCAGCTCATTGCTCGCATTTCCATGTATCCGAAACTCTGAATTTATTGCAAAGCCAATAAATGAGCGAGTGTAATCGAATTTTTGAGCGAAATTAGGGTTAAAACAGAAGTGACACGAAGCATTGAAGTGCGGCGATTGAACGCAGAGTGTAAAATGAAACGTGAAATAGCGACTAAAATAAATGAGCAATCGCTAACAATCGCTTAATTAAACGCGATAAACAGCAGCGGTTATCGAGCGGAGGGGCATTGGTTTGATAGCGACTGATTTTGGCATAGCGCACACAAATTGCGGCTTGTGGCGGTTGCAGCAACGACAAGGCGATGTATGCATGTTGATATCTCGTGCAAAGAGCGAGAACGATTGTTGCGAATCGGTCGATGTTTGTATCCATCGCTCGACAATAATTAAACACAATAATTGCTTTCATGTTTTGTTTTGTTTCGCTTTGTTCTGTTTGTCGTCTTTCTGTGCGCCACTTCAAATAAAGCGGATTTTCGCTGCTCTGCGATTAGCGTTTTTACCATCACTTTGAATAACAGCAAAGCGGAACTCGGCTTTCACCGGAGTTTCGCTAAGTTTCGCTCAATTAATTGGCAGACTGCGAACGCTGCACAATTATTCGAAAAATGCACATGACACTGATTTCGAAAACGCTCAGTAGCTTCGTTTCGCTGCTCCGAAACTCGGTCAAATGTCGAATGGATTTATCGGTCAGTCGAGAGCGAACGCTTGTCGACTGCTGCTTTTGCTTTCGCAAGAGAATCGTTAGAACCGAAAACGATGCTAGCCGAGAGCAAATCGCTTTCATCGCGAGAGCGAAGAGAGCGAAGAAATCAGTTTGCTTGTGAAGGACAGGGGCAATCGGTCGCCCGAGCGGTCGACAAGCACCAGCCGACTGCCCTCCACTGTTTTCGCACAACACATCCGCTGATATAAACACCGTCGCTGCACTTGCATCTAATGAAAACGTCGCTTTGCACACAACTCGCAACTAATTACAAATTGCAAAGCAATTAACATAAAAACAACGCTTGCGGTGTTCAATGTTTTTGCGATGTTTTCTTTTTTGTGGTGAAAACAATTTCGCGAATTTTTCAAACGAACGCGATTTGATTTCGCTTCGTCGAGATGCGAGTGAAAGAAGCAGGTTAATCGAATCACTCCCGTCTCGCTCTCGAATGCAGTCACCAAATAATTAACAAATTTCCTCTTTGAATAATAGCGAACAGCGAAATATCGATGAGTATCAAATGCTTATCACACACTTTCAGCGCTCGCAGCTCTGTTTGCATTCAAACAGAAAGCGATCTTGCGCTCATCGAGAGCGTAATTTCTGTCTTTATTCGTGGAATGTGCCGTAATAAACGGCTAAGTGACGATTAAATTAATTATCGCCGTAATAAGCTTGAATTTGTGTGAGCGAAACGAAGGCAAACGAGAAGTTTGATTGATATTAGCTTCATTGAAGGAGAATTCGATTGCGATTGCTGCGATAATCTTGGGCAGATATTTTTGTTGATTGTTGCATCGAAAAGAGGCAACCGCAGAGGCGAACTGATGATTATTGGCAATGCCTCGATTCATGCACTCCAAGCACGCACTCGTAGCGTTACGCTAATTCATTAATTGTGTTCACTTTGCAAATCAAAGCTCATTGTCGCTGCGCTCGCTTCTAATGCGTCGCGAACACCGCACTCGTAGTGATCGTTTTTGTTTTTGTGGGCCTAATTTTGGCTACAAGCGAACGGTGAGCGTTCATTAATCGGCGAAACTTTTTTTGAGTCTGTTAACGAGGACAAACGCATCGATATACAGTGTGTGACTTCTGTGCTGCTATTATTACGTGAAG
The DNA here is from genome assembly GCA_003675995.1 of Dinothrombium tinctorium. Taxonomy (NCBI): domain Eukaryota; kingdom Metazoa; phylum Arthropoda; class Arachnida; order Trombidiformes; family Trombidiidae; genus Dinothrombium; species Dinothrombium tinctorium. The sequence continues at coordinate 12,104 of NCKU01000211.1, forward strand.
TATATTTTAATAATTTATAATGAGGCTTGTTGACTTTTGCGCGGATTTCAGCGGTGTTGCTGCTCGTTGCGGGCAACGACCACTTAAAAATGCTTTCCATTATAAAATCATTAAATCACTTTTCTCTCATTTCGACCTTTTCGACTATAATTATTGAAGAGCTTTTAAAGGCACATATTATAGCGATAATCTGCAATGGGTTAAGGATGCTTAATGCTACAAAAGGTTGAAAGCACTGTTGGCCTAAATTCAGGCCGTAGTCACAAAAGTATATTTTCGGCTTTACTTTTTTGTTTTCTAATTTCAATTTCGAGCTAAACTTGTGTCGAGCTTTGAACTTTTCATCAGTATTAAGTTCTGCGTTCGAAACGCGAGCAAACTTTTCAAGCAGCGCGAACGCAAAGAAATGCAACACACTGACTACATTTACGCTATTTACCTGCAATTTGCTAACGCAAAACTCAATTTTGATGCAAAACGCCTTTAATCAAATTTTTGCTCGTAAACATGAATTCGGCTACAAGACACTCGTTCACATTTTACATTTGATTGTACGCTACAATTGATTCAACACAAGCCGGCGTTGACATTCAACTCCATTTACCTGCTTCAGGTGTGTGTGCATTCGAAGACAAGCAAATTGCATTTTTTCTAAAATTGCGAACATTTTACTTTCGAAACTGTGCTTTGAAAGCGGCACTCGTTTCGCTTAGCATAATGCTGGCGCATAACATAAATATACAAGGGCAGGGGCTATGAAATTCATAAGGGTTATGCTCATTGTACCCTTTTTGCAGCACTGTTTCCATCTCCTGCATCAGTGTGAGCCCTGAAATGGGTTTAAATGCCTCTGCTTCCAGCATTCAAAGATGAAGGGTTCGATAAGGGGAGAGCGAGAGGAGCGCGAGAGGAGCAAAAGTGTTTCGGCGAAATTTATGCTCTCGAGGACCTTTCTACCCTTGGTGCGTGTAACGAGCCCTTCTCAACTTCATTTTTTGCCTCGCTGCGTTTTGCCTCTTTTAACACTTGTTGCATGTTTTGTTTTCATTTCCACTCGCCGATTCCGATGTGCTGTTTCCAAAGCGATCCGTGCAAATTTAAACTCCATTTTTCAGCTCGCAGCCGCACAGTTTGACTTGTTGCATTCGGGTTATCGAGCACAGGCGGAACTCGGCGCTTTCGGTGCGGTTAACCCCACATCGAGCCCCAAATACGGTGACCTTTTTCCGCGAAGTTGAAAAGGTCGCTTTTCGAGGTTTTGTTGTCTCATTACGAAAAGCAAACATCGGTTTTAGGGTCATTCCAACTTTTCCTCGCAAACTGTAAACTAAGAATAATATTGCACTCGTGTTAGAAAGCGACAAATGCGAATTTAAATGAAGTGAGTTTCGCTTTTTCGCGTTCGCAGAAGAGATCAGTTACACACAATTGACGACGCGGCGGATGGTCACCGTTTTCCTTGTTGCATTTATAACTGTTTATGGCTTGTCTCGAACTAAATATTGTTTACGCGAAACATATTCGCCTTTAATAAGAGCACAAAAATTCTTAATAAAAGTAAACGATGCGCAATTCCTATCCGCACTTCCCGAACGGCGGACACGTTCAACAGCGTGTACCGCAATTATGTGTCTGTGATGCTTCTCTAGTCGAAAATATATCACAAAAATTGAAAGCAGTGTTTTCGTGGAATTATTACCAAAACAGCAATGCAAGTGAACCGAGACCAAATTGGGCAAACTTTTTTCGCCTGATTTCTAGGTTCGCAACTAGTTAGTTGATAGATGGGTTTTGGAAATGTTCATTTCACAAATGCGAATCGATCACGTCAGTGACCAATTGAAAATATTTTGCAATTGTACAAGCGAAAGCTCTGAGTCGAGACGTGTAAATTTTTGGCTTCGTGAATTCACTGCAAACATAGACCTGTTGCAATAGTAGCAGAAATAAGGTTACAGCGAATGCATGGTTCCGTTTGGTTTAGTGCCCCATCGGCCGATCGTTGCAATGCTTCTCGAGTGAAACTGTTCTGCAGAAGAATAGTGGATTTTCCTGTTTGAAACTTATACACAAGCTGTACTTGGAGAAAGTGGTTTCGCGGAATGTGTACACGTCTCTGCGATTGTCTGCACGGCGATCGTTGGCAGCAATCACTTGCCATCGAGGAATAGAGAAAGCGAAAGAGAAGGGAAGTTTCGCAACTCGTGCATTTTCTATGCTTCGCTACCAACCTCTGCAACAACTTCTTCAGGGACACTGCGGGGACAGTCATTATTGCAGGCGATGTTTACAATTTTCTTAACCGTCGCTCATCCTTTTGCTGCGTAAATCGAAAACACTGTTTCGCAGTACTCAATTGATTGCACGTCAAACTTTCTCTGGTCATTTAAAGCCACCAGCGATAAGAAGCGGGCACTTGAACCCGACTATCTCATTATCTGTGAAATTGCTTGTGTTTGCTTCCAAAGAAATCTCTTATATCTTACTTAATTTGAATGAAAGTAAAGCGCCAAACAGCAAGCGCGGCGAAAGTTTGCCACATTCGAAAGCATTCGTTTGGTTCATGCAGCTTCTTCGATTTCCCATCGAGTGCAGAGTGCCTCGCGTTTTCTCATGCGCCCAAACAGATTTAATAACGAAATTTGCACAATTAAACATATTGAAAACGAGGCAATAAAGCGGATGCATTCGCTTGTGAACCGCGGACTCGCGAAAGTCGAATTGCAGCAAGAAACAATCAATGGTTCAATCAAACGCGAAGTAGATGTGAATGCGTAACGAGTGAATGCATTTCAAATAGTCGAGAGTATTCAAAATTATGAAAATATTGTGCTAAATTTGAATAGAGAATCGATTGCAATGTCAGTCACTAGGTTTATGCAACATTCGAAAACGAATCTCGTTATTCCGGTCGCAGTGAATTACCTGCTTTCGACAGCAACAACTGCCTCTTCACTTCGCTCTCCTCTTTCGCTCGCTTCTCGAGAATCGCTCCTGGACTTACTTGGCTCAGTCCTTTCGTTCGCCTGCCATCGACTGCAAGTGAATGCCGCTCGCAACGATCAAATACAAAGTCGATCTTTGCAGCCGATTTCCTTCATTTCGCATGCAGAATCTAAACACTTTACAAGTGTCGCTTCAGTTTGAGTTTTGCTCTTTGTCCGCAATGAATGCAGAAAATAATTCATGTTAGCGTCAAACAACACTCCTTCCACTGCCAAACATGCAGCTGAATGCGAAAAGTCCAGGAACTGTCTAAACGCTTTATTTCGTGCTTTGCAATACCGAGAAAGTGACACAGATACGGAACGCTTGCATCAATGACCAGCTTCCCTATGGCTACATTCGGAATGCGTATTTTCTTTTGTGTAATTACTGCGAGTTGGTGAAAAATGAGGAACCAAAACATGCACTTTTCGGAGAAAGAGCGCTAAAAGAAGCACTTGTGTGCAAATGGCTTTATTTTTCATGGACACGCAGCGATGGTGTGCACTGAACAGTGACCATTGCGTCGTACCTACGCCTGAACGCGGCAAAGCATAATTTAAAATGCATCTCTCTATATTGCGATTGCTGCTTTGACAATCGCAAAGTTTCAGTGGCTTCGAATAGGCGACGAAAGTGAGAATCGGAGACGTTCACTCACAGACTGAATTATTGTCTGCAAATGAAGCGAGCGTTTTATTCGCGACGAAATAATAAACGCATTGTTTGTGGAAGATGGCAAGCACTGCGAAGCGTATTTAGATGTGCTTTCGAATCGAATTCAAAACTCACATGTTCGTAATGCATGTTTACAAACTGCGAGAAGCAGTTGAAAGGCGAACGGAGCTGTTTTTTCGAGGAACTCTGCAGGAAAGAAACTGCTGCTCCAAGTGCAGAGAAGCAAAGCAGCTTCGGATTAATTGTGCCTATCTTTTTTGCTGCTTGCGATTCAATGTTCGCTAGCAACAAGTGTTCGCTGTTCGCTTCTTGCTTCAACGCTCGTTCGAGCTCACATGAGACGTTTCGACATTAGCGGCAACGGAGCCTCTTTCGAATTGCTTGTTTTGGCCCGTTTCAGCCGAAACCCTTTGCGTTGATGCTGTGTGGCTGTGTGCGTCGTGGACGCACATAAAACTCGGCGAAGAAAAATCGTTGCTTTCGTGGAAATGGGATAATAAGTTCCCACAAGCAGAACCTTTGGAGTTGACAACAGCCAGCGCAGTGTTTTTTTGCCGCTTTGCTGCAACTGCAAACTTGCATCAAGTGTGCACATCGCTTTTCGCTTTTCAGTTTTATTTTAAAAAGGAAACTGTAAAAAGAAATCGTCACAGTCAAGTTCATTGCTCCATTTTCCTAAAATGCCAAATTGCATCCTCGAAATCAAAACGAAGCACTTCGTTTTCGATCTCTCGAAGCTGACTGCTTTTGTCGTACGCACAGTTCTGGCTGCGGACATTCGCTTCAGCGCTGTTTTTTTGTTAGCTGCGATCTGTCTCAGAATGTAACAAACGCCATCGTCTGATGTTGCATTTTTGAGTGAAAATGCGAAAGTAGTCGAAAGTTGGAGTGTTTGACATTTGATTACATCGCACACTCGACATTTCTCGGGCAACGTCTCTCGAGCGTTCTAGCGCAATCAGATGTAAATGAATCAGTCTGTCCTTTTTTCAAACACTCAGAAAACGGTGGCTCAGCAATCGGCGTATGTTTATTTATTTACTTTGTTCGCCATTCGCTAAGATAATGCTTAATTGTATCGCGATTCGCAAAACAGAATTGGTTGATGTCGCAAACAAATCACTCGATGTTTGTTTCGCATGCGCTAGCCATTCGTGCAATAGATACAAACATTGTGTCCAATCTTCGAATAATGACAAAGATAAGATACAAATTTCCGCAATCGACGTTAAGAATAAATTCATTAAACTTTCGATTGTCTCGCTTTTCTCTAATTGCACTCCATCAACAGCTCGGAATGTGAGCTCGCCTCGCGCTCATTGCAAGCGATCAATTTCATCGTGTAAACAAACATTATTTTTGACAACTGAAGCATTGCATAACAAAGCAGAGCGCGCGGTGAGGCGCACTCGGTGGCGCAGGCAGCAGTGGCCGCGAAGAGTGCACGAGAAGCGGACGGCGTGCGGGACGGTTTCGAGCGCGTTTCAGGCGAAACGATGACGAGAGCGAATGGAGTCCTTGGATCGATGGAAGAGAGAATGTGTTACGTAAAGCAATGAGGAAATTCTGCTCGTTATTTACGCGTGTTGTGAAGCAGCAATTGATTGCTGCCTCCGGGCGCGGGTCCAATTTTCAAGGGCACGAATAATGCGCGACGGCCGTGTGCTTAAAAACTTATTTCGAGGCTTCGCAATCGCCGAATTTAAAGGTAGAGAGTATCGCCGCGAATGACGACAGCCGAAAAAGTTTGCGGCCTGTATATGCTCTCGCCTTAAGCGACTCACAGTTACATTCTCTGCTCTCTGCTCTTCGCCCGATTCAAGGCTGCCAACTTGGACAAGCAGAAGCAAGAAGCGAGCGAAGCAGCGAGCAAAACCAACAGCACCAATGCCTTAAATAAATGGCTATTCATATAAATTACACACTGGTGGCGTGCCGCGAATCATAACTACTGCTCGCTGCTGCCGCTTCTTCGCAATCGGTGTCTGTGCACACACATACACAGAAGCAGCACTTTCACGCGCTCGTCGAAACTTGTGGCCTCGTCGTCGAGAGGAACGGAGATAATTGTCGCTTCTTCGTTGTCGACGACAAACGTGCAGCAAAAGCGCTGCAAATGTGCTCGTTGCTTAATTGTCGCTTTTCTTCTCCTCTCGTGTACCTGCAAACAACAAGTTTGTCCTAAATTGCCGAATCAATAGCAATGTCAGTCACTGGGTTTGCAACACACGGTTTCTTCTTCGCTCGCTTTGAAGGCGAATCTCGTTATTCCGGTCGCAGTGAATTACCTGCTTTCGGAGTCGGTCTAAACTGAAGCGTTTCTGGCTGCTGCTACTAACAATCGGCTTCCACTTATGTCCCATTCACGACTAACGCCGAGCAATCGGTCGCGTTAAGAAAGGCTCGGGGCCAGATGACCGCCGGGCTGAGCCCGATTCTCGATAGTTTAAGGAGGCATACGAATCGTGCAGTAGCGCAGACAATACGAGAAGCCCTCCCTTGCCTGAAAAGGTGCACGGTGAGGAAGCTAATCACGCGGTTACTCCCGTTAGCAACGACTCTTGATTACTATAAATTGAATTTGGCAACGAAATTAGCAATAAATAAATAAATTATTTATTCAAATTAAGGCACTCTTTCGATATTGCCTTCGAAATGGAGTAAAAATTAAATATTTTAAATAATTGTTTTCTTAAATATTTGACAGTCGTCGAGTTGAAGACCAGTCGAGGATCGCGTCGGTCGATCGCATGATACAAAATAAATAGTAAAGCAATGGAAAGTGAGCGAAAGCTATTGAATCGAATAAAAATGCGTAAATGGCAACACGAAGTACACAATTTCGCTTCTTCGATAACATAAGTCAGTCTTTGTGAGCTTTGATTGTCAGCGAACGAAACGAATTTTGTCAAAGAAGAGAAAAACGTGAATTAACCATTTCTTTCTAATTCCTAGCTTCAAGATTCGTCAAAGTGGGCTTCTTTAATGCGGTTAGTTCACGTTTTCTTGGTCCCTAAAACGCATTCGTTCAATGTGCGAACAATGGATAACGAGTGTCGCGATTAGTCGGAGTCAGTGTTTCCGTTATTAGCAAAGCGTGTAAAAATAGGTAATCGTGGAATATTTTTACTTATGTTGAGCGGCGAACTGCAAGTGGGTATAGGGCTTGATCCACCACCAAGACTCAACATGTCCAGTTCAGAACCAAGGCTATCAACTGGCGACGAAGGGGCGGCTGGGTACGGAAAAGCCAATGGCGGACTCGACGGCTTTCCTTGCGGTGCTTCGATCACGGCCGCGTTCGTCGGGAAGTTGGAAAATATGGAAGCACTGCGTTCCTTCACCAAATCTGGGCTCTTCTGATATGCGAATGGTGACTGAATATAATTTGAGGCGAGCATACCCAGGCTTCTGCAGTTTGCGTTGTTCATCGAGGATACTTCGCTGACCAAAGAAGTGAAATCGGGCGAAAACGAGAAGGTCGTGTTGCCGTTGGAAGCAGCCGAGTGGGGAGTGAAACTGCCAAGTTGGTCTTCGGTGAAGAAGCTGCTCAGCGAAGTCGGACTTCCACTTGGACTCGACGGCTGTGAGAGATCTCCCGAGGAGCCGAGGCTGTAACTTCCGATCGAAAGCGCCTTCGGACGCATCGGGGGCAAAGTGATCGGTGTAGGCGCCGACTCGCACTTGGCGCCTGGTTGCGCACTCATTATTGCTATAGTTTCCGAACGATCTCGCGTTTTGCCACTTGTTGGACATCCTGCCTGCAAAGTGGTGATCACACTTTTCTTCGACTCCTCGCTGTTGTGGATGAAGTGGCAGCGAGGGCCATATGGGCAGAATCCGGATGTGTGGAAAGTGCGACAAAGTTCTGTCTTGTACTTAGGGTGTCGTTGCAGATTGCGGAGTTCGTGGAAGCCGTGAGCAAACTGACACTTGTCACCGTACTTACAGGTGCCGTTTTCTTCAAAGGGTCGACACAATTCGGTTTTATATCGACTCGAATTCGTCTGATTGCCGGTTCGCGCATTCAAAGCCATCTTCTCTGCGGGTTCACTCAAGCTACGGTCAAGCTTTCGGTGCTCCTTCGCCGCTTGTTGCTGCGATTGTTGCGTCGCGTTCACACTCACAGAATAGGTTAATCCGCTGTGCCCGTTGATGCCGTTGGGCAAGCCGCAGACGGTGCCGTTCGCCATCGGTTTCTGCTGCATCGATGAGGTCGAGATCAGTGGCGCACAGGGCACACTGCCGACCGAAGTACTGTTTGCTGAGCGGCGATGAGATGCGAGCGAATTAAGCTCTCGCTGCTGAGCGATCGTGTTGCATGCGGTTGTCGGCAGTGTGGGCACCGCGCTTTTCTGATGCTGTTGTTCCAACGAGACGGAGGCCGCGTAACTGTTCGCCACAGGTGGAGAGTGCTGTCGGTGCTGTTGTTGCTGTTGGTTCTGCTGCTGACAGCTGTTCGCTGCTACTTTGTGCGTCGATGACAACGAGTGGGACACATTCGCCTGCATCAGAAGTGAGGAGTGAGCGAAGAATCATTAACGGTTTAAGTGTGCGACACTTGTTGCGATCGCGTTCGCATTCAGAGCGGAACACGTCTGTCACTCGTAACCGAGATTCACACTCGGCTACCATTCCAGCAGTGGTCGGCTGCGAATCGGGATCAGAGACACACAAGTCACAGCCTGAATGCCGAACGCGAGTGCAGCGAGTGACACACTTGTGTCTTGTGTCGAACGATACTCACTCTGTAATGATCACTGAACTCGAAGAACGACGAGACGATTGCGGTCGACATTATGCATCGGTTCTCGGCTCGAGTCGCACTTGGCTCGAATCCACTTTTCACTGCGTTCGCACTGTTCGCACTGCTCGCACACAACTCGTCGTCGCGTTGCGAATAAACAGCACTCGAATACGACGAACCGTTTTGTACCCAAAATATTCACGTCACTCGAGTGGGCGGCGACGGAGGCGGGCGACGCCGGCCAATTACCGCGATCGCGATTCGCACGCCGCACGTTCTGCACTCGCGCGGGTATCACGCGGATGCTGCACGCGTTCGCTCTGCACTCCCGCTTCTCGTTTCCGTCTCTCGCGCAACGCTTTGTCGCGTTCACCGTTCGCGCTTTCCGCTGCACAATTCGCTGCACATTAGTCACTCGCTTAGCCACCTCAATGGTTCCAATTGCGCGCTTGCGAGTGCAAGCGTTCGCCACGGCCGGGACCCGAACGCTGGCTCTCGAGCGCTGTTTCCGCGACTGTTCGCCTATTTTTAAACTGATTTATTGTTGCGTTTGAAAAATGAACGCGAAACGATTCGCTGCTATCTGCCGATAAAGTGTTGCGTAACGGTGCGATTTGTGAAGTTTTGAAGTTTTGTTTTCGGCTTCTCTTCGGGTTTCGATGGCATACATTCGCACATCACACAGCACACAATCACATTTGAAGAACAATGCGCGTAAAGCGTATTTTTCAGATGAAGCGATCGTAGTTTGCAGTATCAAAAAGCAGTGGAAAGCAGCATTAATTCAGCACTCGGTGTTCACATAACTGCAGTACGCATTAGGTTAATTGTATGCGATCGCGGCTATCGACATCGACATCAGTGCTATATGTTGCGCGATGTGCCCATTCATTGAGCAAATGTGAATTGGCAGAGGAGCGAAAAAGAGAAGCTTTGTTCAATGAAATGTGTGTGTATTGTTCAATCGTTGACATTTTCTTGCTTTTCACCCAAAAAACAGAATGAAAATAAATGCGGACAAAAGGCAAATAAAGAGTGTAATTTATGATTGACAGCAAACAATTTGTTGCACTCATTGCAAGTGTGTGCTGTAATTGCAATAAAACAGTGGCTAAAACAGTTGCCATTTCCAATTGTGTTACTCATCTTTCGCGAGAACTGCTGTCAGGACGTTGCCGTTAATCAAACAGCCATTTCACAGGCATTCGCCACTTTCCTCATTCACGCAACGCAGCAGCGATGGACACCGAGCTTCTCGTCGCTCTTCATTCAATTTGCTTCGTTTTCGCTCGCTTTTGCAGTAATCGAATTTAGCGTCGCTCAATTGAATAATTTACGAGCGTTTGATTGAGAGGGAAAACGACGCTGTTTTTTGGCAGCGCAACGAGCCTCCATCGTGCCGATTCTGGCCACCGATCTCTTGTCGGCAGTCGCGCTCAATTTAATATCGACACATTTAATTGCAGGGAAACGCAGTGTGCGCCGTGCGATTCAATGCTTCGTTCTTTGCAGTTTGAAAGCGTCGAAAGTGTTTGAAACAAGTGGCATTGATGAAACGCAGGCATTGATGGAGAGCAATGGTGTTTGCGAATGCAAATTTCCTTGATCCAAATTCGAGTTCGCCAAATTTCGCTGTCCAAATATTTGTTTGCCCGTGCTCAGCATTCGCCGCAAACGTACTTTAGCTCGTTCACGAAACACCTTTACGATGAAAATAGGAGCGAAAGACGCGAAACGAGAACTGTAGAAATTAGATTGGAAAAATAGGATCAGTGGAAAAAACGCTGATTGATCGCTTGTGTCGAACGCGAAGAAGGTAGCGAAGAGGAGAGAGGACGAAGGGAAATTAGATGAACTGGATGCAGTGGCCAAAAACCTTGACATCTAATGTTTCGCTGTGTTTTTGTGGTAAATTCAAACGCTATTTAAATTGCCCTCGTTTCGCCTTTTAATAGTAGCATCGTTTCGAAGCGGTCGTCTTTTGCATTTCGCTCGCTAATTTTGAGAGCGTTCAGTATTTGAACACCAGAAAGAAGAACAGTGCACAAAACAAAAAGAAATGAGGCATTCGCTTGAAAAAGTGATATGAATCGTGAAGAATGAAGAAGAAGAAGAATCGAGATGCATTCTCTTCTCGCTGATGTAATCAAATTAAAGCGCGAATCAAAGCGCTTCTTCTTGTGCCAGCGTTCTGCGCGATGCAGCGGACAGAATTCGGCGCCCATTGTGGCTGCGAACCAAGAAGAAAAGAATCGACTTATTGAAATCGCAACGCGCCGTAACCCAAATTCATCGTCACCTTGAATTCAATTGATTTCGGCACTAATTTAAGCAAACATCTCTTTCATTGCATCGCTCGAAAAACTCAATCATTATGTTTGCGTACGAAGAGAAACGTGCGATAATCGCACTTAATTCAGAACGCATTCAGCCTCAAGCTCACGCGTAGTTTATTGTACTCTTTTCGCTGGTCATAAAACGCGAGTATAAAGTTTCTCCGATTTAAGTGTAATCCTTGCCGATAACTTTTACTCGGAACTGTGCGCATTTAAAAATAGTAAAGTTCGACCAAATTCTGGTAAACAATAAACAAGTTTGCCGCTCGCAATAATTGTAGACTGCAATTAACAGACTGCAAATACACCGATTTTGTTTATTTTGCTTCTTCCGACTAAAGTGCTCTATAGTCGAGTTAGCTGCTATTTCCACCCCTCCAAGCTTTTCTTCCACTGAGCGCCGTGCTCTCTGATGGTGTGTGTGTGTGTATTTGTGTACGGCAACCCGGTAATAAATTCCGAGAACGCTGTAACGCGAGCCATAATAATAAAGCTGGAGTAGCGAGTGAATCAGATGACTAAAGCTTCAGCTCGCTTCTGCTCTGCACCCCTCTTCGGGCCTTTGCATTCAATTTTGAAGGTTCCTTTTCGTGGGAAAGTGACAACGGAACGCTCAACTATTGGACACAACACACATATGCCTGCTATGTGCGCTCGTCGCATTCGCCGCGTTCAGATTTTTTTATTCAGTTATTCAGTTGAAATTTAAAAATTTTACTATTTTTAAACGGGCGAAGAAAGAACTCGCATCAGCGGAGCAGCGAAAACGACGAATTATTTTGATTTTATAGCGAACGCGCTTTGACACTGTTTTCAGCGATGAGTACAAATTTAAGGTTGCACTGTGTTCAACACCCAAATAAAGGGCAAAGACACATTCACTCACATTTATCTAAACAAAAGTTTAGAACTAAATTTATGCCTTATTTCAGAAAAGTTGTTTTCAAAACCGAAAATTGAAATGTTTCATGTTTTTGCTGCGTTCGCTGAAAGCAATGCAAAGCGCAATCAATACATACTGTAATCGCCGCAGGCCACGCTTGGCATTAGTTTTGTGCGTCGTTTACAATTTTCTGTGCTTGCTTCAAAAAACCTCTCGAAAATTAACTCTAGCATTCCGTTCCGTTGTCCGTTCGGCCAGCAGCAACCAAAATGAAATTGATGACCGCTGCCCGGTTCGAAACAAACTCTTTGTTGCTTGCTAACAATCTGCCAACAAGCAAATTTGGAGCTGGTGCGAAGCAATTTTATTTTTATTTTCTTTACTCGCGCTACATTTTTTCTAACTTGTAACGCTTAAAGTTTTAGAAAATACTTTTGTGATTGAAGCAATGAGAACAATGAAAATCGAACAATCAAATCCATTCGCCGAGCATTGAGTTGGGTTATGGACAGAAACAAAATACTTTTCGATTCTCTATGGATAGAACCGCTCGAGCTGTGTCCGCTAGCTCAACGAGAATCGTGCTTTAATGCACAGCTCCTTAGCTCTGCTTAGATTTCGAGCTCGGGACGTTGCGCTTGAAAGCGCGGTTTGTTAACCAACACGGCATAGTGTCGGTTGCATGTCGCGATCGATTCAATATTTAAAGCAAATTTTCGTCGCACTATCGCACTTGTGACCTCAAAAGTTGAAAATCAGTTAAAACAATATGTGAATGATATTCACAACTTTTTCGCTTTCTTAAATTACTTTTAATCATTAAATTGGGCTTAATTGTGCGCTTTTGAGAAAGCGCGTTTTTAAGCGCCAATTTTATGTGCCAAAAGAAAATTGAGAGTAAAGCGAAAAGGTTTAATTATGTTTTTGAAACGAGAGAAAAGAGAAAACCGATATCTGATCAATGGTGATGAAAATTATGCAATTACTGTTGCTTGTTGTTCACGTTGCTGTTGCTGTTGCTGTTGTCTAGGATTTCGCTTTCTTGAATTCGCGCTAAAATAAAGTGGAGGACATAGCTGCCAACGTGCTTTCTGTGCGAGGCGTGTTTGCAAGATAAAAACAAACTCGGCGTTTGCTCTCGCACTTGCTTCAAACAAATTCGCGATTACAATACTTTCAGCAATGCTCAGTCTCGTCGCTTTTTTGTACGCAAATCTTATTTGACTTTTCAAGTGTTCAAAAGCCAAACTCGTGTTTCCGAAAGCAAACAGAATTGAATGAATTTGTTCTGTGCAGAACAATATTTTCGACAATAATCAGTAATCAAAAGCAATCGAAACGCAGAACAGTTGTAATCGACGCTAAGTTGATAATTTGAATCGACGAAAGTGCGATAAAAGCGATAATTAAAGTTGGAGGGTTGAAAAGTCGCGTTTTCGAACGCTCGAAAATCAGAGCAGCTCGAAGTGAGAAGGCGAATTTTGTGCGAAAACGAAGAGAACGAAAAGGATGAATGCAAATGAGAGTAGATTGGAAAGGCGAAATGATGAGCATCACCTTGACAGGCACATGCAATACGTTATTTTCGATCGTTGTTTGCAGCGTAATCGAGGTCTTGTTTTTAATACGCACTGCGAAAATAATGGCAACACGTAAACGAAAATGCGATGAGCGAGAGAAGTTTTTAATTCTCGCTAATTATATACACCGTTTGAGTCCTTCAATTCATGTCTGTTTTCAAAATATGAATTTCGCTTTTAAGAAGTGAAACTTCGAGAAAGCTTTTCTTTCACGAGGAAAGTGCTTACGTTTTCTGCGATCGCTTTCAAAGTAAGCGAGAAATTTCATTCGTTTTTTGAAGCTGCCAAACTCAAAAAATAATTATTTCCAATAACGATGCCAGTAGCTACTTTTCATTGCGAACTTTTCATCTTACCGCTCTGTTTTCAATTTTAATCGTTTTGTTTTATTCAGCTAAATTCGTTTTTCATTCATAAACAAAGATTTTTCCCTACATCAATGCGCAAATTTCGCTTTCCTGCTGTTACCTATTTGTGTATCAAAAGCAACCGAAATCATCGTGTCCACGGCATGGCTATGCTCACTGTAGTCCCGTTCGAAACCAGAGTCCACCTTTTTCATAAACAAATTCATTGCGTTTTCAAATGTTAATTGTTTTGCTCACTTGCTCTTTCGCCCAGCTCTGATCAACGAAGAGTGACCCTCGTGCAGCACTTGTTCCTCCTCGCCATTCGTGATGCTCGCGTCGTTTTCCTTCGAAGAGGGTGCGCTTTAATTTAAATTCGTTTAAATTCGCTTAATAATGCTTCGATTTCATGTTCCCGAAAAGTCGGTTTCAATCGATTCATGCTTCGCTTTCGATCGCACCGCGAAAAGCCGCGGTGACCTTTGAAATCGTTCACGCACAATGCTTAGTTTCGGTCGCCAAAAATAAGTCCGTAAAAAATTCATTTATAAAGCTGGCAAGAAGCGAAATTTATAGCTGCGCTTAATTTTGAATTTAAACACGAATAAAAACATTTTGAAACTAATCGTTGCATATTAATTGTCAACATATGTGTGCACTACACTTGATTTGCGCAATTTTTTTATTTGACTTTTTTATTCGTTTCGAGCTAAATATAGCGAGCAAAAGTGATACCGAGTGAAAACCCCCCACGTGTGGGAAATTTCAGGCGATCTTTTACCCGTGTTTGCTGTTTAAACGCATCTTAATGACGTGCAAAGTGTTAGAATCAGCAAATGCAACGCGGTGCATGAATTCGATATGTTTTCCATGTTTTCCTTTGAGCAAAGTTCAGCGCGAACAGCGGTCTGCATTCGCGAACGCGTTCGGTTTCGCGAATAATTTCATCAAGTAAGCGAAAAATTAGAAATGTTCGAAACCCTTTTAGCGAATTAAGAAAACTGCGAGTTCGTTCAAGAGTGCTTCTGCCGTTCCGACGGTCGCAGTTTTCTCGCTTCGCACTTCCATCGCTAGGCGTTCGATGAAAAACTCGCACACTTTTTCGAGTCGAATCGCTGCCTCAATAAATCTTGCCTCGTCGGGACTTCTCGAAAATGATTTGTGGCTTTTTATTTCGGAATAAAGCGAGATTTTAGTGAAAAATGTTTTCAAAAGTGAGGGCATTCGTTTGCAAACGTCGCCCCTAATGACACCAATCATTGAAACCCGCTTCGAGTGACCAATAAAGAGTGAAGCGAGCGAAGAGAGCGAAAAATATCATTCTCATTAAGATTTGGCACACATTTGATCGATTCTTCAAACGCTTTAAACAATAGCGACAGCGGCAACAGCGGCGGTAGTTGAACAGTGTGTACAGTTTTGTATTACAGTTTTGCATCGAGTTCATGCGATCTAAACATCGTTTGCCTTATCTTCATCTCGCTTGCTAGAAAATTATTCGAAGAGAACATTCAACATCTCGCAAAAGCATTGAAACCACTTGTTAAGTGCGAAGGAAAAACATAATTGCACTTCGCTTCTTCAGAAAATGACAAGTTTCGCTGCTCCCTTAAATGCGCGTTCACTCTACGCCTTTTACCGTTGCTTGATGTATGATCCATCAGCCCTTTTAACTCTGAACTGCAGCTAAGCGAGCCAAATTTGTTTCGTTCAATTCAAATTAGTTCATAAAACGAATTCACAATAAGTGTTTCGCTAATAGAGGATGTCTCATTTGCTGCTTGATTATTTTCGAGACTCAAAAGTTATTTTTGATCGCCGTAATGATTATCTTGAAAATAGTACATAAAAATAAATGCTGTCTTCTATTCATCGCCCAATGCTTTAGACCTCTTTATAATACCAGTTACATAATAAACCTAATTTGCTGTTTTATATTAAGAATAAGAAGAAAAGTCTAACAATTAAAGCAAAAAGAAACAAAATTTGCATCTCTTCGGGGCTCCGCTTTCGTAAAGAATCATTCGTTTTTCATTCTTTCTTCGACCAAAGCGAAGCAATCTCATTTCGCCTTTGTTGCTGTTATTACACTCAACGCTTGTTTACTCCAACTTTTAGATTCAAAGTTTCTTTCTATTATCATTTGAAAACTTTTCAAGTTTCTCAAAACAAACTCAAACTTGAAGATAAAAACGCCATCTTTTGATATCACTTTAAAGTAAAAAGTTTACTCAGGTAGAATTTGTAGACTCGGCTGTATAGGGAGCTCGCATTTCTCAACTTCGATTCGGCCGAGAGTTCGAACTCGCGACGTTGCGCTTGAAAGCGCGGTTTGCTAACCGCTACAGCTCAGAGTCTTGACGCGATCGATTGAAGCTAAGTTTTCATCTTTTAAAATTTTGTTTACACTGCCAGTCAAAAATTCACTTTTAGTGTTGGCGGACGTGAGAAAAGCATTTGCATTTCGTCTTCCATTATTTGCGGCTAAGCACAAAAAACGCTTCTACAAGTCAGATGATCACCTGACTCATAAATATTATGACTGTGCACAGAGTTGTGTTCACTAGAGATAAAAAGCTGCAATTTTTATAAGCAGAATATTTTCAAGATCACTGTAATTACAACCTGTTTTTAAATCGAAATCTAACAAAAACTTGGTGACTAGTTTTCCATCATTCACTTAAAATTTTGTATTGATAAAGTTACATTTCACAAGAAAACTCCGATATATCAAATTTTTCTGCTTTAATTTGTGACTGTTGCCAACCAAATGGTCAAAATTTGTGCAATTGAAACAACGCTAAACACGGTGCTCATCTGATTCTCAGAAGCATTTATCGTGTTTAGCCGCAAACAATGGAAGCCGAAATGCAAATGCTTTTCTCACATGTCCACCTAAACTGAAGATGGCTATTTTTTTATGGTAAGTTTACATGCAAAAAGAAAAAAAAAACTTAATAAAGCAAACGATGTTTAGACCTCACTAACTGCAACGAAAACTTTTGTTAGGTAATACAAAATTAATATTTAACAGCTGCTTATCATTGTTAGAAAAACCTTTCGTAAAATAAATATTCAATTTTATTGTTTGGTGTCAAAAGTTTGGGAGTAACTTCTAAAAAATCTAACACGACAATACAATTCAATTGTTCTATAGT
Organism: Dinothrombium tinctorium; assembly: GCA_003675995.1. Taxonomy (NCBI): domain Eukaryota; kingdom Metazoa; phylum Arthropoda; class Arachnida; order Trombidiformes; family Trombidiidae; genus Dinothrombium; species Dinothrombium tinctorium. The sequence goes on from NCKU01000211.1 coordinate 28,818, forward strand.
AAAATTTTAGAGTCTGAATTTTAAACGAGCAAAAAGTATCGCAGTTTAAAAAATTAGATGCGCTGCTTAAATGTGATTGAAATGTTGTGTTCAGTGGAAGTTTTCTTTTACAAAAGCAACTTTAAATAAGACTGCAAATGAAGAAAGATGTTCAATAGAGTGCTTCGCAAAATTCTAGCAACAATTTATGCGAACACAAAATTCAACAATTTTTTATGGTACAAAATTGGTGCGAAATTATAACAAAAAGAAATATTCAGCATGTTAAATGCACTTTTAGAGCACCAGATGTGAATATCTTTTTAAAATAATTATTTTAATAGATAAAAAGGCGAATTTGTTAAATATTTTAAATAAGTAAAACATTGATAACTCGAAATTCTTCAAAATTGAAACGCGGAACATTTACAAAATGAATTAATGCTCTTGTTTTGCGTTAATTGTTCGTAAAAATGTCAAAAATCTGACACAATGCACTCACATAATAACATTTGTGAGTTATCTAATTTACAGCTTCGGACAAATAATTGGCTTTCTGTGCCATTGAAAACCTATTTTTCCAATATATTTTCTTGATAAAATAGTCATATTATGTCAGTAAATTGTCCGATGTTATGTATGAATTAATGAATTTATTCAAAAATTTATTCAAAAAAGTTTATATTTTATATTATTTTAAATCCAATGTAATGTTTTAGATCCTTTACATTTACAACTTGCGACTCTTGCGATATTTTAAAAAACGTTAACCGCAAAAGTGAAAGTTTTCATGAAAGCATTGGAAAGTCTTAAAATCTTAAAAATCAATTTCATTTACCTTTTTACTCTAGCAAAGAGGCAGTTGATTTTTTGAAGATAATGAAAATAAGAATTAACTTGCAACTAATGTTATAATAGTGGTAATTTTTCATATGAAATATCACTCGTTTTACCTTGCCCAAATCAATTTTGCAAGTAACAGCAATGCCTAACATGATTGCCATCAGAGAACAAATTTGTTACAACTAAAATAATTTTATGCAGTTAAATAATGAAAAGATATTATCACGCCATTGTGTTGGAAGCTTTTCAAATTTGCTTAACATCGCTTCCCTTTTCATATCAAGCATAGACGTTGATGTATTGAAATGAAAAAATGCCACGAACATAACTTTAGTCCAAATGATGTAAGAATGAGTTTTTTACATCAAGACAATATTAATCTTTGTTTAAGCAATTTCATTTACTCTTTTAACCTACTATTTAAACTTAGAAACAATTGTATTTAAGCAAAACCTATACAACAAAACAATATACAGTGTCTGCCAAAACAGTTGCTTATCTTATCCTTCTAATGTTGAAATAATCTAATTTTGAATGGCTAAGATAAACGGCTTTTTGGCTGTCACTGTACATTATCTTGAACTCTTGTGATAACTGTAAACGTATTGACAATCTAATTCTCATAAAACTGTTCAACTTAAATTCTATTCTTCTATATAGCTACTTCAAGAAAAAGAATAAGCACGCTATCAAGATCAAACAGAATTAAACTTTTCTCTAGCATCAGAGATTCATACGAAACAGAGTCAGAGCTTTATTTGATTATTAAAAAGCTTAAAATGAATGAAAAAAGGAAGAAAAGTTTATCACTCACAAATTGCCAAACAAAAGTGTCGATGTCTAGTGCTTCAATCGTATGCACACCTCGACCGTAAACGAAAATTTTCGAAGAAAAGTTGCCGCTGAAAAGCGGTAAAGAGCCGAGCTCATTTAGCTTATCACGCCGGTGTTCTATCCATTCTTTGAGTCTGAACGGATCCGAGTAACAATGAGTGTTGTTCGGCTCGAAAGGAGGGTTTGGACTCACAGAATCTAGGTAAGAAAAGGATGCATAGCGCGATTATTTACACTTCAGAGTTTTTCATATCTACCTTTCCCTGGTATTCCAGTCTTGTATTCTTCGGAATCGAAAAACTCTTTGATAATAGGAGCCAATTGAGTACCGAGATCGTGACAATGAAACCATCGCTCAAAGAGCACACTTGAGGCACCGTCGACATAATATCTCAATGCATCCATTTCAAAAGGCCGCCTTTCTCTTTCGACAACGAGACCGAAAGTGTTTTCAAATCTTTGAGGAGAATGCGGAACTCTGGGTGGAAGGAGAAACACTTCACCTTCCTTAATATGAATATCCTTTATTTGTCCATTTTGGATGATTTTCAAGCACATGTCTCCTTTGATCATATAAAAAAACTATGACCAAGTTTAAAAAATTTTTTGTCAAAAAGAACGTCTTACTTCTTCGCCTTCCTCCAAATGATAATCATTTCGAGTGTTTGGACCGCCAACAACAAAAATTTTCAATTGTTCATTGTGCCTTTAATAAATTTGGTTTTACAAGCGTTTTGAGCAAAGCATCAGAAACTTACAACAATTTATTACAAACCGGAGGTTTGAAAAATTGCTTATTTTCTTTGATCCAGATATCGATGTTTACTGGATTAGTGGCCATTGCAGTATTTTGAGAAAAAGTAAAAAGATTCAAAATTAATTACTTTAAAAAACAGAGATATGAAAAACTTGTGCAATTGGTTATTTTTTGCGATACGCAAAAAATTCTTGATTTGTCGAGGTTGACAAGTAGTCACGCCATTTTTCAGAAATGTATTCGTCGACTCCGAAGTGGAAATTTTGCAGTACGTTCAATTGCGATTAATGTTTCATCGTTTCGAAAGCAGCAAAGGCCAAATTAAACATTTCTTAAAGGCTCTCCATTCAGATAAACTGAGCATATTTGCTTTAAGTGATAAATTCACTTCTTAACAAGAGTGAATTTCGAAATTTAATGTCTTTTGTGTTTTTTGTCTGGTTGATAGCGAAACGACGAGACACTTGCTCATACAAATGTCCAAATTTCATTACTGATTACTTCGCAATTTACTTTTACAAAGAAAGCTTCTCATCTTTTGAAATTTAGGAAAATTTCGAATTTAGCGACTACTTTTTGCACTAATGTCACTTCTTTTTGAATTTATTCGATTCGAAAAACCTTTTCATTTGACGATAAGCTCTTTTAAATAAGAAGTTGTTTGATAAAAGTTTTCCACGTTTGCTTCCATAAATATTCAATTCTAAAATTAAATAAGAGTAGAAGCTAAGTTGTTTTGCGTCACAAGTTATAATTCTAATCTGTAATTTGTCGTTTTTTTTTAAAGGATGCACGCAAAGCCTCGTAATCTTTTTCAAAGAGAAAATTTTAAGAATCAATTGAAAAAGTAGTAAACAAGATAAGTAGCAAAAGTAGCGTACATAGCGATTAATTTTTTGAAACGACGTAATATCGAGGCGACAAATGATGCAACTTAAATTAAATTCAATGTAATCTCCATTTTTACCTCAAGTATTAATTTTGTTTTTGAAGTACAAAAATATGGCGAAAAGTGAATGAAAAAATCATCGTTGATTCGCGAAAATTCTATTGAGTTCTATATTCCACATTTTTGCCGCCGAACGGCAAGAAACTTTTAATTTCGTATTTCTCTTTCTTTCATATTGTATTCGATGTGCATAAAATTATTTCCTAACGAACAAAACGTTGCGCAACTTCTTAATACGTGAATAATCTATTATTCCTCATTTTATGCCAAATGCAAAAAATTCCAGAATCGGATAAAATTAACGAACAATGTCGAAATAAATTTATTTTTAAAAATATAATTACAATCTACGCGTATTAAGCATAATCGTTGGAAAATTATTTCAAGTTATAATCACCATTGTGTGAAAAGCTGATTATCGATTATGTATGAAAGGTTATGAAAAACAAATTCGCCTTGATCAATATATTTCTTGATGCTCTTGAAATTCAAAATCATTCGATCTGCTTTGTTATCCAGACGTAATTGCGATAGTTTTAAAACTTGATCAAATTTTATAAAAATTTTCTTTTAAGCTTTTTGGAATTTATAAGCGAAGTGAAGGTGAACCATTCATTGAGGAAATAAAATGTGAAAATCCCTCTTGCATTTAATTCATACAATTTGAAAAAAGCTGCGGAAAATCACCGGGCTTTTACCTCAATTAAAACTGACTTTTTCCGGATAATCTCAGAGTAAACTTGCGCTCAATCAATATCAATAACACTCTGTCGTATCAAACAACGATATTTTCAATTGCACTGAAAATATCAACAGCATTGTTTTCCTAAAACGAACATTTTGAAAAGGGTGCAAAAGTCATGCTCTTCGGTGCAAACGAAAACTGCTTCGCCTCTTTCGACGTGAAACTTTTTCAATGGAGACAGAAAATGAATTGCGGAACACAACGATGTCACGTAAAATTCGCATACAACGTATGATGAAAAAATGTTTTATCATTTTTTCTATTTTTCTGCAAGGTTTTAACTCACGATGTCATCGATTAACAAATAAGTAAAATATTGGAAAACATTCAAGTATAGAATGCTTATTTAGACACAGTTTATGCCGAGAGATAACTGTGTTTGAAAAACATGATAAGTGAAATTTTATTTTTTAAACTTCTGCTTTCGATTCCACGAAGAATTTTCATTTTATCATTAAACGGAAATTTGAATGAAAACTTTAAAAGAAACAAAATCGAAAAGTTACAAAAATGAAGAACAAATGCAAACAAAGTTACTGAGCGTCGCTAGTTTCACAAGCGCAAAATTTGGGCACTTCATTATTTTTAGAGCCAGAATTGTGCGTTTGCAGTTTGTGCTTTGACTCTATTGAATTTTTAGATTTATGACCGTAATGACGTGTGCCTAAATTGCGATTCGGCTCTTCATCTAAAGCGCAATTTTGCACAATCGTTTTTGAAAGGCGTCCAGAAAATCGTTTAGTGCCGTGCAAATTGAAACTTTTGTCTGATTTGACTCTTCGCTGATAAGGTAAGCGAAAAACATAATCGCAATGAATTCAATGAATATCAATGAAAATATTCGCAGAGAAATGATCGAGTGCATTCGTGGTTTATTTTGGTTTGTGGCGCTCTTTGTTTTCGGCTATCCATTGGCATTCGTTTTCGCTATATTTTACGTATTTTTCCAACCATTTCAAGAATGCTGCGCCTCAACTACCACATTTGTCCAGTATTTGCTGAAAATTGCACAGTTGCCTCTTATTTTCACTCGAAAAATGATTACAGGCGAACCAATATGTCGTTGATTTTAGCGTTTGTACGAATAAATTATTCACTTGAAAATGATCTATTTGAATGTCGCATACTTCATATTTAATTATGTAATTTTATTCATTTGTAAATTAAAAATAAATACATAATCACTAGTGTGACTTGTGAACTTTACAATTGCTTTAAGTGAACAATAAATCACGAACTCATCGTAATTCATTCGCTGTGAACGTTTGCTTCTCTTAAATTTCTATTATACAAAGAATAAAACCAAGCTTGGGGTTTGGTTCTAAACTTGGAACGTGTCCTTTATTCCAAAAATAGAGTCGAAAGAAGTGCTCATTTCGCAAAACTATGGATGAAAGCAGCAATCTATGTTGAAGCGAATGAGTTTCTCAGCATTCAGTGCGTAGTACACGCAATTCGTCTTGAATTTTAAGGGTATGCTCTGTCGTTTCACATCGTTGTCTTGTGCTTCACGCATCCAAACCGATTTCAATCACCTCATTGATTCGTACAAATTATGTTTTCTCTACTTTTGCTTACTTGATTAGCGCTAAAATTGAATTGTTGCTGAAAGTGAACAAGAAAATTAATTTCAAAAAGTGTAAATTATTGTAAATTATAATGTGGAAACTAGCACCAGTATTTTTGGAGGCTGCTGCCATCAGGTAACTTTGAAAGATTCGCGCGACCACAAATAATATTTTGCTTACCTCTCAAATCGGTAGACAGGGAAATTTTCAAGGAACGCGACAAGGAAGCAATCCAACTTTGTACGACTCTCATGGCAATCCATTTCATTTTTCGACAACGAACGCTTCTCATTTGCAACCATCTGCTGCTGTACAGCAATCACCTCTGACAGACTGCATTTGGACATTCTTTTGGCTTGGAATACTCATTTTCATCGGTTACCCCATTGGTCTATGTGCATGTGAACTTTACGTCATATTTTCACCATTTTGTGTTCTATGTCCAAAATTGGAATCGTTTGCAAACTTTTTGTTTAAGATTTCTCAATTACCCTCTTTGTGTACCAGGAATATGATCAATGCTAAAGCGATAATCACAATGTAAATTAAGCGAATTTACCTCTTTTTTATAATAATTTCATTTTTATGATTGAGCACCACTTAATATAATCCTGCTTAAATTTTGTTCAACCACACGCAGAAAGCATTGCGTGGTATTTGCTTTGCCATCTTCAAGCGGATGGGAAAATGGAATTTATTTAATTTTGTACATTTCACTGTAAAATATAACTTCTTTAGACAATTTGAAAATACATCCATTTTACTCTCGCAACTCTGCAACTTGTGAGTATATTTTTAAGCAAGACTTATGCAAGTTTACACAGAGAGAATGGATTTGTTAAGTTGTGAGGCCAGTGAAAGAAGTTCTCAGTACACTAAAATAGTTTTCTGAGGTTACGCTTTAATCTCTTCACTCAGAGGCAGAAGCAATTCAAAAACAAATTTTAAAAATTGCAAAATTTAGAACATTTGCTAGATCAAGCGGTTGCCGATGATATAATATTCCGAAAACAGAAGATCAGAGGCCATAAATTATTCTTAAATATCTTTGATTTTGTTTTTCGCTTTCAAAATAATGTCAAAGCTGCTTCGAACAATTTTGGCACAAAGTTTGGCGAAAAGCACTTTTCAAAAAATTTTCTTGCAAAAAATTTGCTGAAACATCGATACAAAAACCGTAAACACTGAGTCCACGAGCCAAGTGATTTGCATTGTTCTCTCGGGCTAAGCGGCAAATAAACGCTAGATTTGCTTTATTTATCAGGTGAGAAAAGCTATGCATTACAGTTATTAGAATTACAGCTTAAAATTTGTTTGAACTGATTAATTTAAAATGTGCAAAATGTTAGTTACATTTTCATTTTTCTTCTCCAAAACTCAAAAATTTGTTGAATTTTTCTCATTCATCATAATTTACACTCTGCTCGTGTCACGTGGAAAAGGTGCCACTCGAATGTTTTTGAATCCATCAACATCTTGCAGTTCGTTCGACGCGAATTTAACCACAATTGTGGTCTCGCCCGCACGTCTCGGCGTGAGAGTGAAAGAAACTTGAGCCTCTTGTTTAGGTCTTACGCTGTTTGTCAGTAAAAGCAAGTGAAATGCATCTTTTTATTTATTGTTTCAACTCACTCGTAGATTCGCAACTTAATTGGTGCACCCAAACCAGCTCCTTCGACGGTGAAATACGCCCTTGTCAACGTTTTTGGCAGTGGGTTAATGAAATAAGCGTAACAACGAAAAGGACGGCCCTGTATAATATCATCGTCGATCTGAAATGTAAATTCTTCATTGTGAATCGATGATGAATTCAGTTAGATGTTACCTCGATATTGATATCTGGCATTCGAACGCGAAACGTGTCGGTAGCGAAAAATTGGTAGTCGCTTTCGGCCACATTAGCGAGTGCCGAGATTACGAACGAATTTTGATCGATTAGATATTTTTCGTATTCAAAGTAAGTCACATTTACTTTGATTTCATCGCCTACATCGGGAGAGCAATTTTAAACACACTTAACTCAATTAGCGATTCAACGCCAACTTAAGCGACGTTAAAACTGATTGATTGATCAAATTTTTTGAATGTAAAGCTAACTTGAGTAAATAAGCTATTTAAGGTGTTTTCGTACATCATTAAAATTTCATTTCACTTCAGAAAACGCTTCGAGTTTACGTCAAGGCACAAGGCTGATAAAGAATTTCTTTGTTTCGCGAATTTTTTGCAGAATTTTGCACAATGAAACCTTAATTTGCGAATTTCGAGTTGCGAATGCTTTTTGGATCCGTTCCCAGCTTTTTGTTTCAAATTGTCGTAAATTTAACGCGATTATTGTAATAAAGCCTTGTTTCGCTTTCATTTTAGCTTTCATTTTATTTCAATTCTTGCTCTGCTGTCTTTAAAAACTTCTCTCAATTCAAAATCATCACTCGAATTTGTTTGGCGAAAAGGCGAAAAGCGAGTTACGTTATTTCAAAAATAAATCGTTCTTCACTCATTTCTCACGAACCTGAATTTGGTGCAATTTTGATCTCGCTTCTTTCCTTCTTAACCATTCGATGCGTTATTCCGGTATAGAGCGTGGTCCGAATGCCAATCACGCTTCTAATGGTGTACACTTTTCCGCTTCGATTGATTATTTTTAAACGAACCTAAAAATAGATCGCGTTTCAATGATCAGAACTTGTTCGATTGCAGCAAATATTTGAGTTACGAAATAATAAGCACTTGTCAGGAATTTTGCTTTTGATACATTATCGATCTCAAAGCGTATAAATTTTTGCGTTTTCTAAAGCTTCGCAACAATTAATTGCCTATCGATCGCCTTTTTTTCGCATTTACGTTTTAAACTAAATTTAGTTAGCAGTGAACTAGTTTCGCTGATCCAATACAATTTTTTGAATTCTTTGAATTTTCGACTCTTCTTCCTCTTGCTTTGTTCTTTTCTTTTCACGCTTGTTTTAACTTCAATTTTCGCACTTCTTTGCTACGTCTTGAAAGCAAGAATTGATTTCTAAACGATTCGTTCGCTCAAACTAAATCTTATGACTTAAAAGCGATGTTCTTTCTAAACTAAATTACGTTGCTATAAATAGCGTTCTCGCTGAAAGCGGGTGAGAATAAAAATTGTGTAAAATGAAATGATTTACAGTGAATGATTGTCCAATTATAATATCGTCGAGGAGAACGAGATCAAATTTAACATCTTCAAATTGCTCGTTGAGATAAATACGAGAGAACATATTTTTTGATAATTTCAACGCTTTGAGCATCACTTGTCTCTCTCTGTAAGTTTTTTCCGCTTCTTTGTAATTAAGAGTGATATCTTCACGTTTCGGGCTTCCAACATGCTTCGTCGAAATATTTTTGCCGATTCTGCGATGACAGCGTGCATTAATAATATTAAATGAAGAATCAAATAGGAGCAAAGGTGGCAAGAGTCACTTACGTCGCGGTTTCGCTGCCAAGAAGTTTGAAATTGTTTTCATCCTTTTTGATCCAAAAAACTTCGTCTGCATTTACCTCAGCGTAAACGAATTTGCCGTCGTACGCCTTCAACACTTCTCCTCTGCGTATGGCCTCGACGCTTGTCGGCCCAACTCGATAAAGTCCTTCTGAAGGTTCTTGAGGCGTTGCGTCTATCACTTGCCATCCGTCGTAAATGCCAGTTAGTGACAAGTCCGGCCGTGTCAGCCATACTTCAACCCAAACGTGAAAATTCCAAACTGAGTCGCTGTTCTCCTCATCTATCGGATCCCCATTTTCGTCGTATATTCTATCGACCGTAAGACTTCCGTGCGTATCGTGGGCGGAATCGTAGTTTGTTACGAGTCGAGCAGGAATTCCAAGGCAGCGACACACTTGACAGTGAATATAAACTTTGTTTAGAGCGCTTTCGAAAACAAACAAGTTGAAGTACCTGTTGCAAGCACACCCGCATACACCCAGCATTGACCATATTTAACTGGTTTTCTAGTTCTGTAATACTCCTGTAAAATTAACACACTTCCTAGCCAAGAGCTTGGCGATTTTCCACCAGCAAAGTTGCCACTCCAGTTGCCTTTCACAACACCATCTTCATCCGCGTCATTTACTACTTGAGATAAGTGACGACATACTTTGAGTGGATCAGAGCGTTCAGTAACCACAAGTCTGCCAACTTTTCCAAGCAAAAGCATAGAACATTGAAGAATGTTTTCTTGAAACTATGAAATTAGTTTAGCTTTTTAATCTTAGCAAACTGGAATAACACCTGTCCAAGATTCCACGGTGTTGGTCGCATCAAATTCGCTGTTCCCCTCCATATAATCGAGCTTTCGTTGAGCACATACTCATTTAACTCGCTTTCTTTTCGTAAATGGCACGGGTCTCCTAGTTTATATCAATTTTATATGAGGTCAAGTCAATTTTTCTGCTCTTACTCCTTGACCACGGATTGAAGAGTATGTAGATCGATTCTTTAGCAACAAACTTATTTACAACATAGTTGTTGTTGCTACCTTTTGACTTAACATCAACTTGTAGCTGCCATTCCGCTACGATTGAGTTCACTGAGGAGGTAACTTCAATAGTGGCCGTGTATCGATCGGCGTCGACTACATTCGCTGTCCACGCATCGTCCATTGTGGTCAACGTGTTGAGGAACACAAAATTGAGGCTATCATCGCTGACAGGAATCGTTATTTCTGTATTTTCTGCATAATTCACTCTCTTCTGATCTATCATTAAGCAGAATTAAAATTTTAAACTCGACGATAATCGCTTGAAAAAGCAAACATTTTATTTGAGGACAAAATGATGAAAAACTTACAACAAAGCGAAAGCTAAATGAGAAGAATTTAATTTAAAAAATAATTTTCAAAAATACTGCCCCGAAAAATTAAAATTTATGACCCGAAGTCATGCGAATTTATTCGGCGCGCATTGTGAATTCGCTCAATCTTCCGGCATTCGGCGTTTTCTTATTTCCATTAAATATTTTCTGTTTTTATTTCTTTTAAATTAATTATTTTTTCATTTCCCATCTCTTCAATCACTTGAAAGAAGCGACTAACAATAACTCACTGCCTTTCCGGATTATGAATCAAATTGACACTTTTATACTTCAACGCGATTGTTTCGCGAAACAATTGGTGTCAATTTTCCATCATTTCAAAAGCAAAAGTTTTGCTCGAATTTACCTTTTACCGTGAAGATCAAATTAAGAATGTGTTCGCCTTTTCGATAAGGTTTGTGGAAGTGGAGACGAATGCGAAATGGATGCCCTCTCCGCAGCACCAGAGCTGGATCGCGATACCTGTTCACTACCTCGTACTTGTCCGTGTGATGGCTGATTGCATTCTCTTCGAACATAAAATCGATCCGTTGCACGGCCAAGGCGCTTGGGTCGACTACAGGCAAGCGACCGCCAAAACTGGGCCGATCTGATTGAAAAATTTGTTGCAACATTTACAAAGTTTAAATTTTTTGCTTTTGGAGCCAGCGAAATATTAATTTCACTGTTGGTTGAAAAGCAAAAATAATCACTCACTGCGATTCGATATTCTCGTTCGCGATCGAAAACACGAAGAACAATTGCCCATTGCTCTATTCATGGATATGTACTATTTTTAGCAAATAATAGACTACTTTCGCTCATTAACCGACAATTAAGTAATTTAAAACAATATGTTCGGGAGAGCTGTCAAAAGAGAAAAGATCAGTTGCAAACCGATGCCGTGATAAGCATGTCAGGGACATGCAAGCACGCAAAGGGCTTTGTCCAAAAAAATCGCAGAGGATCCGTTTAGGCGAGTGTATGAGTCCTTGGGGCCATTATTTGTGCGAACATGCTTCGAGTGCTCGTTAAAGCAAACCCTTTGTTGGTTAAATACACACACCAACCCGAACATGTGGGCGCTTATTGTGGAGGAAGGCTCATTTGCCATTCTGAATTGCTTTGATGTTGTCATTTTTGGCTTCGAATATTTATTTAAAGATGATCGAAAATGATGGCACCAATTGTTGCTCCACAAAAATCGAAATGAAATTTCTGGAGCTGGACGCTGTTTTTCTGCGTTTGCTACGATTACTTCTCGTTTCAAAAGCAAGCTTCATCAGCTTCATTCAATGCTATTCAATTCGTGATCGCTCAATTCGCTTCGAATCGATGCGTTTTTCTCCTCTTGTTTACAAATCCGAAAACGAAAAGAAAGTTTGTAGTTTAACAAAAGAATAGATATTCAAAATATTGAAATTGCGTTAATTCAAGGCGATCGACTGCGTGATGATCGCGATACCCACATTGGCGCTTGGTGTGCATTTAAGTGAAGTGAATTAGCAAATCGTCGTGTACTCGCTCTGAACACGTATTATAATTGTTAAAGGTAAAACGAAGTAATAGAAAATGAGAATGATTTCGTGTCGCCATAAACCTGTAATAAACACTTATGCAATTCAAGAATTTGCTAATTGCACGTTATATGCATTGTGTACATCGTTAATTTTCTCTTCTCCCAATCTGTTTTGCAAGCACAATTTTTCACTTTACTCAAAGATTCATCTCATTGAATTGGTGTGAGAAATAAATTTTTTCAATAAGCTGCAGTGAGCTTGTTTTCACGCTTTTAAAGAAACATTTTATTAATATTTAAAAAATGTGATTTCTTTGCTTAATTGATCAAATAGCAAGTGCTAGCAAATACTTTGCGGTCTTTTAGTCGAAATTTTGAGCTCGCCGAAATTAAAACCATTTGTTGTTCACAACATTAAACATGCAAAAGGTTTTTTGTGTCAACGTAAGAAAATTTTTTGAGTAAAATTTAATAAATAACAATAGTTGATATGCAAACGAAGCAGCCCATCAAAATTCATGTTTCTCATTGTGTGCGCAGTTTTTCTAACCTTATTTTTCAATTATTGTTTCAATGTAAAGCATAGCTGCAAATGTTGTGTTTGGCTGCGCTGCTTGTTGTTCGTTGTTGCATTGTAACATTTGAGACTCTTATGCTCACCATAGCGTAACGCACAAAAAACGTTAATGAATTTCGCTCTTAACGCTTACTTTCGTACTATCGCTTTTCATGGTTAAGTTTTCATTAAAACGCTGATTTCAATTTTGATTTTTATAATCAATTTTTCAGGTCAAGCGAGTCAACAAGCGAATTAAACTCTACGCAAATTGGCACTTAAACAAATAATTCGAGCCTTCAGCTCTTGTGTTCATTTCTTCTTGATTATTAGCAAATTATAATCATGAGAGAAATTTACATTCTACAAATCATAAATTTACTCTTTATTTATTTGCTTTCGAGTTTGACTTTCAAAAAGCCATATCCCGAAAAATACTTGATAAAAATTAAAAAATTAAAAATGCAACCCGCACTTAAAATTTACAAAATGTTACACTCTCGCAAATAATAACATCACAATCGTAAAATCTGCATCGATTTTTAACGCTAAACGCGATAAGTTATAATCTTAAGCTTAACAATGTTCAACTTGTCATTCAAAGTTGAATTGTTTTTTCTTTGAATAAGATCTTAAGTATCGACGCAACACTTATTCTCAATTTCAAAGAACTGGTGAAGAAACGTTATTATCTCAGAGAATGTATGTGTGTGTACGTGTTACTCCGCTCGCTCAGAGTGAATTGAAATTCTCTTGTCTGTCTCATCAAAAATTGAATATAAAATTATGCATTTCAGCTTTTTCATTTTAATTTACACTCATAAGTCGTTCGTGCTCTTATTTTCGACACTGTGAATAGAACTCGACAAACAATGGGATGCATAATGATAAAATCATGTCTTTCCGTGAAGTGAAAAAGATAAAAATAATGCAAAAAGAATAACGAGCCGTTTTAAAAAATAAAATCTTTTGATTTGTTTAAAATTTATTACCACCAAGATTAATGAATATTATTTGATGTGCCGCGCTTTTTTGGCTTCACTTTTCGCTATTTTTAAACATTTCTACTTTTTACAAAAACAAACGCAAAAACGATCAAAGCTTTTGTTCCAGTTTAAAAATAGCTGAACGCAAAAATAAAAGAAAAATTGAAGCGAAAGAGTAAAGAATTTTGTAAAAGTTGAAAAGTTTGAGTAATTTGCATGATAATTGCAGCTTGTCATTTATCAATATTGAAGTTTTAAAGCTCTTCTCAAATCATGCGAAATTCGATTTTTTCACTAAAACAACACAATGAAGTAAATATACTTCAAACGCATGCAAGTCAAATTTTAAATCGTTTAAAGTATGTTAATACCGCTTAGAAGTATTTTCAAAAAATAATCAATTTCTGCAATGAATGCAATTAATTAAAGCAGCAATTTGTTTTATGATAATTTTCTAATGAAAAATGAAACGATGCGGAAGCTTCTGGCCTCTGTTTACTCACTTGTTTGACGTATTGGAAGAATGTTATACTTCTTCGTTATATCTGATTTCATTTTTTATTTCACTTTCAAATTAAAAGAAGAAAGTAACTCACCGATACAAATGAGGTTTGAATCATATTTTTACTCATTAATTGTTTATTAAAGTAGTTTTAGGGTCAACATACAATTGAATTTCAGCTTGATATTAGTTTTTTGGACAGGTAAACAAAGAGGATCAGAAAAAAAAGATGAATCTGAATCGAGGAAACGGCTTCCAATTTTGTAGAAGGCAAACTCATTATGTACATTTTGCAATTTAAGTAAAAGTGCATCACTTCCACATGATTATCGAAAATAAATTCAAGTTGTTTAAAATTTTCAATTACCAAAGTCCGTAAAAATCGATAATTTATTTCGATTCGTGAATGCACAAGTTTTTTAATAATTAGGCTTAGCTCGCTGTTATTTATGACAAGTTTATGAAAAAACGCTCCGCTGTACAGCGGTTGGCTAAGTTTCATTTCTCATTTAAGCTGCTTTTATGGGCACAATAAGCGTGTGTTAAATGAATGTAAGTGCGGGAGAATGCAACTTATTGAATGAACCACTAGAAAAGCTACTTCCATTTCATTATGTGCATGAATGAAGCAAATAGCCATTAATTGATGTCTGAAATTACTTTTTTGACAGAAACAAGCTCCGTGAATGCAAACCAACGAGAAATGTGCTTTGTGAGAAAGCGAAAGTGAACAAAAATCTTTTGAATTGAGTAACAAAGTTTCTAGCGCAACAATGTTATTTTTATTTTTCGCACTTTTCCTTTCGTAATTAATGCATAATCGATTCGACATCAATTTTAAATTACGCTCTTAATTATTTCTTCTCGCCGCTATCTGACTGTATAAATTTGTATTAATTTGCGCGCTGTTTGAAAACTTAAAACGGCGAATTGACGAACTAGGTTAAAGCTGTTTTCATACTCATTATTTATTATTTTATATTTTTTTTTTATGCGGCGAGCATCTCTTAGCGTTTTCGGCTTCTTTAAAAATTCAAAAATTCGACGAAGCGGGGTGAAATCGAAAAGCGAATTTGATATTAGATTCACAATTTTGTGCTCCAAAGCGGAACTCACTTTTAGCCGCCCTCATTTCAATTAAATATTTACGCTTTGCATCGCAGTGCGAGACAAAAGCGAAGAAGAAACACATTGCAGTCTCTCATCTTCGTAATCTATTTTCTTGATTACAATAAGCGTGACATTCAAATTTTGTTCGCTTCGTAAACTTTTCGAGTAAAATCAGTTTTCCACAATTAGTCATTCGACAGCTCGGCTTCATTTGCCGGATTCAAATTATTTGCCAAGTTTACCTGTTCATTATTCGCTTTTTAACAAACCAATCTATGATTTAATAAATGAATTTGTAAAGCAGTAAGCAATTTTTTCGCACAACCGTTATGTATTCAAATTATTTCACTAAAATAAGTGTGCACTATATTAAAAACTTAACTTAATTGATTCGCATTGTGTTTGTCAAGCCAATTCATTTTAAAATGGAGCGAAATGCTGAATCGAAAATAGAATTCAAAAATTAAACAGAACGAGATAGATTAGAAAAAAATATTTCTTCAGTTTAAATCTTAAATGATAAATATTTTCATAAGCTCAATTGAATTTTATCTAGCGGTCAATTTCATTTTTGTTACTTGTTCGTAATCATGAGACACGTACCTGCTGTTCCGACTAAAAAGTTGCTCATCATGAGAATATTTTTAAAAGTGAATTAAACCTGTTTTGAATAGAAAAGGATGAGCAAGTTTTTGGCCAGCACTGTGGAATGGGACTATTGAAAAAAACTTTTGTTCTTCAATGCAATAACATGTGATTTTATTTATAAATAGAAAATTTCAACGATACATTTTCATATTGAAAGCGAACGCAATTTTTGTTGCGGGCGATTTTGATGAAACACTTTCAAAAATAAAAGCACACAATTTCCACGCTCCTTTTAATGTTTTGCGCTTATTTTCGTTATTTCAACATTTTTTAAATTTTTTGAAAATTTAACAGTTATTTCAAATTTGAAATTTTTGAATTGAATACGTTTGTGCCAAAAGGGGCTATTGGTTTTCCTTAAATAAATCTTGAGCTTATTTTTTGGTTAATATTTGTTTCATGATGTCTTATCCTAAATTTAGACAAAACTTAATGTTCATATTAACATAATTTAAAATTGATTGAATAAATCTTGAGTTATTTAAAAAAAGCCGATAGCCCCTTTTTTACATAAAAGTGTTCAATTGTGCTTGATATTAGAGCGAAAACAATTATGTGAATTATATCAATTTAATAAATTATGTGAAACATTAAATGGTGTTGATAGCAATTTATTTATTCATTTATTTTTGAAAGGAAAGCCAATTTAGTTATAAGTAACTATTCTTCTATTGGATCCTTTAAAATAGTGTAAATTAATAATTATTACATGAATTAAAGAAAGAAGATGATTTTTTAGATGAAACTTGAATAGCTAAGAAAAATATTTAAAAAGTTGGAAAAATACATCAATGAAACAATTAAAACTTGAATAAAATGATTTCGCATTTGCTTTTGAAAGGGTGTTGAAATAGTAAGATCGTTTTATAAATTAATTTATATTTGCAAATGATGTGAAAACTGATATTTTTAGCGGGTAAATGAAACGAATGAAAGATTGTTTTTTATTATAAATTGACTCAATGAAATGAACAAATAACGAGTCCGAATGATTCTCGAATAGTCGAGGAGAGGCAATTTTCACTTAAACAACAAACCTGAATATGTGATTGATTACAAATTGCAATCAGTATTGAACTGAATTGTTTTATTCATATTCATTTCCTTATATTTTGGTAAAAATAAGCTTTTTTATGTTTTTACAAACGTCGAACCTAGAAAACTTATTTCAAGCTATTATATCATATCGAGCTAAATTATAGAATGGCTCGTGTTTTTTGTTTTGATTTTTCAAACATAATAATTTTTGATGATTCTCGCGGAAGGTTTGCTCATAGTTTGTGTCATCCAACAGTCATAAAAGCAATTTATTCTTCATTTGCTGCTATTATTTCATTTAAATATTCCATGAGAAATGATATTTAAATAAGGGGTGTAATCAAAGCTAAATTACTGATTCAAGACCACACCGAAGCGATCTTGCAATGCAAGAACTTATAATAATAAGCAAATTTTTTTTCACTTAAAATGTAAAAAATTTTTTGGAAGTGTTGTCATACGATTACACTCACGCCTCAATTTTGTAAATTAAAATTACGAATCTTTTTTGATAAATTTTAAATATTTAACTTTTTATATAGTTAAAAAAATCTGTAAAAACTGTTCCACACTCACAAGGGGCATTGTAAATTGTAAAGGGCCGATTTTAATTAAGTTTAACGCACATTTTCACATAGAGAAATGCATATTGTGTAATTTTATGCTGCGGTAAATGGTCGCGAGATATTTCGGGTCAAAGATAAGCGATAATATATTTATATATTAAATTCATTGAAAACAAATAAGCGAAAGCTCGATAGCATAGTGGCATCGAGCAGCGCTTTTAATACTAAGGCTCTTGGTTCAAGTCCACATTTAGCTTCTTCATTTTGCTGAAAATTTTAACTTAACCTTTTATTTTCTAGTTGCTTCTTTAGAAAGACTTATTAAAGTTGAGCACCCGTGCATTATTTTATTATAAGCCATCCGCCTTTAAACTCATTTTTGGGTCTTTTCAAAAGTTTTCATTCAAAATGTTCTACAAAAGTCGAAGAGTTACAGATACCTTAACAAAAATATTTCATTTCATATTTTCCACTTTTTATATTGTAGTCAAACATTTTTATTGCGAATAAAATAATTTTTAATTGTATTTTAAAAACAAATTTAAAAGCTGTTAATACAAAATAAAAGCTTAAACTTTTCAGCAACATGAAGAAGCCAAAAGAAAGAGATGTGGATTGGAAGAAAGTGGATTTGAAGCAAAATCCTTTGTATTGAAAGCGCTGCTCGATGCCATTTTGTTATCGAGCTTTCGCTTACTTGTTTTAAATAAATTCAATATAAAAACATTATGTCTTATCTTTGACCTGAAATATCTCGCGACTACTCACGATACCGTAGCTTAAAATTACACAACATGCATTTCTATGTGTGAAAAATGTGCGTTAAATTTGGTTAAAATCGGCCACTCTCAGATTAAAAGTGTCCTTTGTCAGTGAAAGTGTTTTTAAATTATAGTTTTTAACATCTTTTTTATAAACTAAACTGAAACTTTATTCTGTCTTATTGAATTAAATTTCAGTTATCATCAATTTCATTTTCATGTCATTCATCTTAATTACAAAACGTAAAGTTAATTTTGGAAGAAATGAGTGATTTTTGTCATAAAAATAAGAATTATTATGATATAAATTTCATATTTTCGTTAAACTTGTCACTTATTCTATCTTTAATGCAAAATAAAATCAAATTTCAAAGTTTAATGTGAAATAAAGATGAAAGAATTTTTAAAAGGATTATTTCTTTATAAACCCATTTTGTGTTTACTGGTATGTCCAGAAAAAGCTTATTGTTAAGTGTGCAGTGCTTCGGGTTGAAATTTACTTTTTTTCTGCCCAAAGTACGAAGCAGAAAGCAAGAATTTTAAAATGCAAAATGATGAGAACTTATGTAATTAAATTAAACTTGTGAATAGAAAATGGTGAGTATTCATCGTCCAGAATCTAGAGGCACCAGCTAAAATAATTTGTATTTTCATGCTTTTCACTTGAGCTTCAAACATAAACGTAGACACTTTAATACTACTTTACCTTGTTTAAGCGCTTGATTTTAGCGATGTTTTCGTGTAAAGTGATTATGTTTAACTTGTAAACAAGAGCGTATTTATGCATTCAAATGGTTTTCAAATTCGTAATGTATTATTTTTAGTTAAAATAGATTAAAATTGAGACAAAGTTTACTTCATTGTACCAGATTTGCTGATAGAGAACGTTTTTAAATTTAAATTAAGGTGCGACCGAAATAGCATCTTAAATCCGAACATTTGCTGCATATTTCCTAATCAGCAGATTAGCAACGCTTTTCCGTTGAAACTCAACAATGATTTTTGTGCTAAAAAATCAAATTCAACAAAGATCAAAAACGTTTGATGGCATCAAGCTTAAAATTAATTCGCTTTGTTTTTTCGAGAAACATTTCGCAATGTTTCGAGCTTTCTTTTTACGGTCAAAATTTTATGAGTTCATTTAACGCGAAAATCAACGATTTTCATGCTTTCATCTCTTCTTTTTAAATCACAATTCTGAAACGAAAGTAAATCTTTTTCAGAGCCACAAAAGCAGAATTAAAACTTGCTTCGATCGAAAGTTTTGATTAACGATTGTGTGCTTTGTGCCCGAACATCACGAGGCAAACGTGTAACATATTATTCAATGCTTCATTTCATTTGAAGATACCAAATTTAATATGAAAAACAGAAACCATGTAAAAGTTTAAGCTCATCAAGTTTTTCAGATATTTTTTCGTTCGGCAATTATTATTATTATTATTATTATTCAGTGCTCATTAAGCAAGCTTTTTATAATCGAGAGTCAAACGTATTAAGTTGTCAATAATTAATCAAAGTTTCATCATTAAAAAGTTTAACAAAATTAAGCAATGACAATAGTGAAAGCAAATGACAATCGCCTGAAGCGAAGCAAATCCGCCAATCGCGAAATATAAGCTTTGTTTAATATCGGAGATAAATTAAGATTAAAGAGCGAAGCAATGATTGAAGAAATGATCGAGAAAAGCGAAAAGGGCGTCAAATCGATCGTTGCTTTCCACTCGACGATTTTTTCACAACTGACCGAAGCGGCATCTGCCAAGTGACTGACGAAATACTCGAAAGTTAGTGAAAACTTGAAATTAAATAAAAAAAGTTTAAATTTCAGCAAAAGTTTTTAATTGAAAATAAATCATAAGCAAGTGCTTAAGAAACTTGCTGTAAGCAAATTCTATGACACAAATTTATCACTTTTTTAATCACAGCGATCACTACATACTTAACGGTGTTTTAAGGCTAAACCTATTAAGCGTCATAAATGCAATATCGATGTAAATAAGTTGAAGAATTCATTTACACAACAATAAATAGTATTCAAGGTGCTATGCGTGCCACTCATATCGCTTCATTTCGTCTCCCAAGTATTTGCATAAAAAAATATAAAAATTAAAAGCTGTTAAAGATGATGAAATATTGAATAGCTTTGTTCGGCGCACAATGAGCGCAGCAAAAATTCTTCGCTTTATTAATTGTTATACTGGCAGAATCTTCAATAAGAATAAAAAATTTCATTATTAAGCATTCAACTTCGCGCATAAAGAACATTTTATTTATAATGGGTTATCAGTTTAAAGAAAGCGTGAACAAGTTAAATTCGATTCTTTGATGCAAATGATGAAAGTGATCGATTGTAATGTAATTAGATTAATGCATAAATAGAATGAAAAGGATGAAGAATTAATTCTTATGCTCGAGGATTAAGTTTTGGTGCTCATCTCGACGTGTGTGTAGAAAAGGAAAGTTTCGAAAAAAGTTTTAAATTAATGCAAAAATAGCATAAAAATTGATTTTCAAATAAGCAAGTTAAATGCAGCTCATCGCTACGTGAGCAGAAGTTAATATTTGAGAGCTTAAATAATAAAAATAAATATTTTTTCTAATTGAATTTTGAAAATAGAAAAGAGCGAAGAGGAAAATGCAACTTATGAAGAAAGAAAAAAGTTTTATCGAAATAAGAAACAGTTTTTTAGCTGTGAACACTTGCAAGACACGAATGTCTGCTATGCGATGTGCAACAAAATTTGTTTTCTGAACAACCACGCAAATTGATAACTTAAGAAGAGAGCATTTGAATAAATAGAAAAAAGCAAATTCATCTAATCACAAGTATTTCAATGAAAATTTCGCATGCATCTGTGAAAAGAAGTGTTTGAAAAGAAAACAGAAATAAGTGTCAAAGAGGAACTTGAAAGTTAAGTTTTACGCTAACAAAGAGAATTTTTTGCTGGCTTTTATTTTCAAAAATTATATGGCGAGAACATGAAATGAAATTAATTTTTAAAGGGTTAAAAGCTCTATCAAACAAGAAAATACTTAACACGGCTTATTGTAATGGTGCGCGGTTCCGTCTACAATCGAGCTCAAACTTTAATGGGTCTCATATTTGCGATAAAATGAAAGGGACTGAAAAACAAAAATAATGCAAACTTTGAATTTTCTTTCATATTCGCAGTCAAAAAAACTTTTAACGAGCCTTCTTCCTTGTGTTTGCAGCTAAATTAAAGTTAATAAGAAAACGCTTCTTCCGTTCGCGCTTCGAAACCGACTCTCGAGTATTGTTTTTCTGCGAACACTTTATTTGCTTAAGAGTTTAACTGATGGTAATTTAACCAAAAAACACGCTTTAAGATCAAAACGATTAAAGGACCCTTGAAACAGTAAGCGCACTATGCATTTCTAATCGGTACTGACTTCAACAGCTAAACAAACAGTGGAGAATGTCGTTCAGAGTAATTTGAAAAAAAACGCTTCTGACACACTTGTACACTTGTATTTTCTTATGAACAGCTTGAGCCATTGGAGAAACGAGCACACAATGTTTATTGTCATTTTCAAGCTGTTCTCAAAAGAAGCAAATATTTGTTAAACATTTTTGTGCATATTTCATATAGCGAGATAAAGGAGCGGCGGGGCTTAATGAGGCGATTCATGAGATTCACACTCGTGTATTCTCGTCTTTACATGACAAGCATTCTGTCATTTTTTGTCTGTCTGAATGCATGAAATTATGCACGGCGCACAAGTGAATGGATGATTTCTCTCACAAATCAAGCAAACAAGCTCGCCTTTCAAAAGAACATGAATGCAAAAAATGAGTAAAGAGATTGCACTGCTTCAGTAAGTTCCGATTAAACACAAAAACGAAGTGTTTTAGTGAAGCAAATGAAATACAGACGTTTTCGACAAATGTAGATTGAGAAGATACCAAGCACGGTAATTTGAAATACAAGTGCTATTTCATTTTTGATGTAATCAGGTATGCATAAAACGAAATGTGCGTCAAATGTAATTACCACTATTGTTGTCGAAGCGATACATGTGTTAAATATAATCAAGTATATAGTTTTGCGCAGAAAAACAGCTTTTACTTTCATTGTCCTAAAATATAAATATAAACTTATCACCGAAATGAAGTCGATTTACGCTTTCTTTCAGTCACTTCCTAAAAAATTCGACTGCATTTAAAGCGAAAATCGTGTATGAATCCTGTTTTTTGACAATATACTTTCGGCAAGAATTCAAACATAAAAAAGGGCGAAATTTTAGACTCTTTCATGATGAATATGTATCGTTTACAGAAAGTAGAAAAAAATATTCAAGGAAGTTCGCAAGAAGTGTACAAACTTTCAGCTTTTTGTCACCAGATTATTCATTGAAAACGAATTGTTCGTAGTTAAATCACTCTTAATACGTAAAAATGCAATTATCAATCAAAAAGATTATCGCATTAAAAAACTGTGTGTAAAGTTTTTCATTGTTGTTTGAGCTGAATTGAAACTCATATGAATATATTAGTTAATCTGGTATAATGTATCGCTGCTTCTCGCTAACTCATTAACCGTTTATCCAATGCTGCGAATGAAAGAAGGTAGAGTAAGCCTCTGTGAAAAAATCTTTCATTTATTTATTCGCTAAATATCAATTCAGGAAAATTAATTTCTAACAAAAAGCAGATGTATTGATGAATATTCATACGCATTGTGTAACACAATTCATGTATTTCTTTCTTTTCCACATGCTTTCCTTTTGCTTTTCACACTTTTTGAATCGGCAAAATTCTGTTCTTCAAATTTGAGAAAATTATTACAATTTTTTGATATGTCATTTGATTAAACTTCATGGATTGTGTATTTAATTGAACTTTCCTTGCAAAATGTTGCTTTGTGGAAAAAAATGTGTTCCTATTCATCCTCAATACACGCTGAGCGAAAAATGCATAATACTTAAGAAAACTTTTTCTTTCTTCAACGCACAAGAAAGTTTCTTTTCTTTTTGCATCTTGTTTTCATGAATTTCGAAACAGTACTTTCGCCGCTTTTAAAATGTCAAAAATTTTTTCATTTTTCTTTCTTATTTTGAAAAATAAATTACAGATTGTTTTATAATTTTTAAACTGTTGGTTGTGAAAAAATGAAAACCAACTCATGCTATTGTATGATAAGAAGTTGCATTTGACGAATCCACTTTTAACGACATTCACAATGAACATTATCAGACTTCTCAAACCTCTGATGTCCATTTTCAAAGCCAAGGCGATTAGAACAATGATATGTTCGATGCCAAAAAATTAGAACCTCAACTTACTCGAAAAATTAATTAAAATTTTTTTGTTTTGATGTACACTAGATGCAAAAAGAAGACGCGTTTGTCGTTTTGTGCATTTCAATTCTTGCTTGAGGTGGAAATCAATTGAATTTACTTATAATATTATTAAGTCGGCTCATTTGAAAACGTCACATGATGAATCAATTTTTTTCGCACAAAATTTTAATTTTTGTACGAGTTTTAATAAATCTTTTTGGACATAGTTTGATGGACAGCATGAGTACAAAAAATGTTTGCGTTAATTTGTGCTTGAATTCAGTTATGTAAACGTGAACGTATGTGAAAATCGTGAAGGTTAAAGAGTTTCGGTAAAATGAATTGAAAATTTTGAAAGATGAACAATAGCGTGTACGCACTGCCTTTTCTCAACTTCGATATTCAGCGTTGATAAAGCGAGAGTAGCATCCACTGCGTAAAAAAGCTCGTGGTGTAATGAAATATGAAAATAATAAACTATTCGCTGAATAATGTTAAATATTCGAGAGAAAAGAAAAAGTAGAGGAAAGTACCAACTTTTGAATAAAGATTGAGCAATGAAGAGGTAAAAAAGAAAGTGCGCATACTGTTTTTTGTGAAAATAAAAACTTTCATATTTTATAAACATGAGAAAAAATCGTGGAAAAAAATAAGAAAAATGAGTGGAAGAGTTTTTACAAATGAAACTATCGCTGATGTGACCTCTTTCGAGAAAATGCTAAGCAAGAAACCGATCGGCAGAGCTTATTCTCATCTAATCTTTAATTGACTGTGAATCTACTGCGCTGCAGAATTGAAAAGCGGCGATTTCCCTACGCTAATCACCGTTCTTAGGTTCGATTTGCTATAATTAGAGCACATTTTGTTTGATATGCAGCCGCTTTCACACTTTATCAACAATCGATTCGCCCTAAAATAGTTTCGCTTAAAAGTGCTAATGTTTCTTCTATTGTGTTGCTCTTTATAAGCGAAACCTACTATTTTCTACACCATTTCGGTATCGCTATTGTATTACGCGTTAATAAATGCGCAAAATTTAAATAAAACTAAATATCGTGAAAAAAGCAAAATTAAAGTTCAGCTTTTGCATAATTAAGAATTAACAGAATCCAATTTAAACACGGCTGGCGTTCGTTTGCGTTCGTTACTGCTACGCATTTAATTAAACCGCAATAGCATCGCATTAAAACGTTCGCAATTTGGAGTGTTTAAAAAAATTGATGAAGAACGAAACTAAATTCAATGAAACACAAGAACGATAAGCAAATGAATAATACGTAGAAGCAAAGCAGTCGACGAGAAGCGCGCACAATTAATGACGAACGGAAAGATTCACCGATGTAATTTAATTAGGAAAGGAAAAAGTTGGATACGCTGGAGCAGCGTTCAGAGTTTTCTCGAGCTATTCGAAAAGAATTAAATATACGTTTTGAATAAATCCGAAAATAATTTCGGCACGAAAAGCAAGTGAAGAAACATGCTGAAGCAAATAAAAAATATTTGAAAAAGAGCGAGAAGTGATACACGCACAAAAAGTTTTCTAACGAAGAGCGCGGCTCATCGCTCTAATTTAGGTAAGCGGTTTTCAGGTAAATCACGACTGTTTGGCGAAAAGAAGGAACAAAACACTG
>NCKU01000212.1:0-53538 GCA_003675995.1 Dinothrombium tinctorium
TATTGTACTAATTGAAGATCTAAGTTGATTTAACGTGTCTTTCTCAGTAAATTAACAGTTGAAATATTTAGATACTATTTAATTGTTTAGCGTTCATCTCAAATCTAACATCATTTCGACGCGAGTGATTAGTTTCTGTTTACCAATTGCTACAAACGATGCTAAAAGTTGGATTAATTTCGCCGAGACGAGTGAATAAGCTTTTTCGAACGCTTTCTGCTAACAAACAAGCATCGAGTGTATCACATTCAGTGTGCTTTGCAGTTAAATCAATAAAATTGAGAAAAATGCTTGTTTGTGTGTCTATATTGCAGTGAAAACAGTATTGTTGCTGCGTCGCTGTTTTTCTTTTGAATTTAAAAATCATTTCATCGAGATTTTTAACGTTCCGTTCTTCTTATTTTCCACGATAGACAGCTTCGCTTTTAAATGCGAGTGCAGCATTTATAGACTATGAAAGTGTGAGAAAGAAAGAAAGCGAAGAAAAATGGCGAATTGCATAAAATAGAAAGTTTGAGAAAACCTAAATGTAGTTTAATGCAAAATAAAGTAGAAGAAAGAAATTTTCACAGCTTAAATTATAGTGAGCAGCAATCGATCGTAAATGAGCTGAAATAAGTTGAAGAAGATGTTTGGGAAGATTATATATATGTGTGTGTTTGTGTGTGTTTGTCTACCATCTCACTTCTTAAATTATTGAAACTCAATAATAAACCCATTAATCTTTGCGGAGAATGAAGCGAGCGAACGACGTTGTTTATATAGAAAGATTTGCTTGCGTTGCAAACCATTACTTTGGTCCGTTTGATCGAAAACTTTTCAAAAATTAGTTCGATTGATTTCTGGTGCTGAGGAAAAATGAGAGCACATTTTTTAACATTCAATTATACGCAAGATAAGACAGATTGATTGCAAAAAGGCAAAACCTAGAGGAATGCAACTTTGTATATTTTTGTTTGAAAGCATAGTTACTGCGCCTACTGTAGCGTGAATTTTGCGCTCTGTGCCGCGTATATATTTCATCGAAAACATTTTGGGCAAACAAAGTAAATGTTTCTTTTCTTTTGCTGCATCGCATGTACATTTTGCGTTGTTCATAAACTGAGTCCAGAATGCATATCTATCTCTCTATCTGCTTCTTCTTTAGATAAATGATGCAGAAGGAAATCATTATCCATGGATATATTTCATAAGTCTGGTTATATTAGGATCATTCTTCGTTATGAACCTTGTGCTCGGCGTGCTAAGCGGGTAAGTTTGCAGAGTGACCAAGAAAAGCTCAGACAAAGTAGTTTAATGAGCAAATGGAGAATGTTGTTGTTTTTGTTGCTGTGCTCAAAAGTGAAGAGTAATTAATTTAAATTTGTAGAAAGTGAATCCGAAGCTTTAACATTATCCTCTTCAACACGCGCTTCTGCTTTTAAACTCTTTTTTCATTTGCACAGCGAAAGAGAAATGAGCTTAATGAGCAAAAATTAAATGAAATCGCGCATTCATTTTGTTTTCTCTAATTTCGTTTCTATTGTCTCTCATTGTCGCCATCATTATATCGCTCCGACTGACTATAATCGCCATCAACCCACCATCATTCTCTTCCTCTTCTCTTTCGCAGCGAATTTTCAAAAGAAAGAGAAAAAGCAAAGGCGCGAGGCGATTTTCACAAGTTAAGAGAGAAGCAGCAAATCGAAGAAGACCTCCGCGGCTATCTCGATTGGATTACACAAGCAGGTTAGTGCTACGTCTATGTCTCTTTTCACTTCAATGCAAACAATCAAAATCGGATGAAACAAATGCATTACTGCAAGTTAGCCTCTGTTTGTTTTGCCAACATTTTTTGTGACAGCTCAATGGCAAGCTTATAGTACGAAAAAGATCAAAGTGTGGACGCACAAATTTCCCTTTGCACTTTTTTCTTCTCGCGAGAAATTGTTTTTAAATGCAGTTTTTTCTTCTGCTCCTCTTCTCATTTCTTCTTTTCACGCCACAAAAAATTTCGATGCTAACGCTCTTTATTCTTCCTCTTCTTCTCGCCTGCAGAAGACATTGAACTCGACGACAAAGAAAAAGAAGACAGATTAGGTACGTGTGATAAAGTGCGCTCATTTTTAAAGCTCAAATACACCCTCTTGCTTATGCAAATTCACACAGGTGGTGTGATGAACAATCAGATCGGTAAGGGCGAGGGTGAAGATGGCGAGGGAGAAGCAAACAAAGTGCCGTCATATTTTGAAACCAAAAAGTGAGCTTCCTCTTTCGAATGCTTTATTAAATGGATTAATTCGATTCGTTTCGTTGTTGACTCGCAGAAAAGAGTTTGATAGGATTAACCGAAGATGTAGAAGAGTTTGCAGAAAAATATGCAAATCTCAAGCTTTGTATTGGACTGTAATCATTTTGGTGTTTTTGAACACGTGTAGTCTCGCGTCTGAACACTACCATCAAGATCAAAGACTAGAGCAGTTTCAAGGTAAAAAGAGCGCGATCACCGAGCGAAGCAAAAATAGATGAGACTCGAGCTAATCCCGCTTTCCATTGCACAGATATTGCGAACATATTTTTCGTCGTTCTATTTACAATGGAAATGTTCTTGAAGATGTACAGTTTGGGCTTTCAAGGCTACTTTGTGTCCCTCTTCAATCGATTCGATTGTTTCGTCGTGGTCGGCTCAATATCCGAAATCATATTGACTAAATTAGAATTGATGAGCTCACTCGGCGTTTCAGTTCTCCGCTGCGTTCGTCTTCTTCGTATATTCAAAGTAACCAAGTAAGTGTTTGCATTCTCGTTTTGTTGTTCGATTGCTTTATGATCATTCAGCTTTCTCTATTTACTAAGCGACTTAATTAGTTTTCTCTTTTCAAATTCAAAAAGTAATGAGTTTGAGCTCAATGAAAAGAAAAGTTATGATGTCAATCAAACACCAATTTCGATCCGAGCTGCATTTGTGTTGTGATAATTAAATCGCAATTTGTTCGTATTACACGTTTCTTCAGTAAATTGTTTTGCTTTCGGTGTTTGTTTACAAGTTTCGCTGCAAATTGTGTGATTAAATACAAACTAATTTCGTTTCTCGCTTTCGCTCTTTCGTTCGCTTATTTATTTGCCGTGATTACTTTTTCTGCAAATCTGTGCCGATACATTAGAAGAGCGAGTGTAGAGTTATGATTGCGTAAAAGGCTGATCAAATTGACGATGCACAGTTAATGTGATACTGCTAGCTTTTCGCATTAGATGTACCAGCAAAAAGCGATGCTTTCTTTCTCAACATTCGTGTCTGCGAAACAACTTTTTGATTTTATTTTTCGATGAGAGTTTCTACTTTTTAAAGTGTGTCACGATGAAAACGAAAACACGTATTCGATATCAGTGGAAAATATGGCAAATGCATTTCGCTAATATGCAATTCATTTACTATGCATTAGTTTACAATTTCCGAAAAAAGTTTGCATTTTAAAAAAATTTAGTTATACAAGTTTCGAAATGGAAAAAATATTGCATTCGAACACGAAATTACGATTTCTATTTGGAAGAGAATTCTTGCGCTGTACCTTTATTAATTTTGCGCTAAAACTGATTTCGCTATGCGAGTGTACGCTAAAAAAGTCATCAAAGTTCTATTAGACATGCAGACACACACACGCACATTCAATTGCTCACTGTTCCACTATATATCCTGAGTGCATTGCATCCATTGTCTGTGTTTGTGTACTAATTGAGCAGCGATTCAAAGCCAAAAACAGTTTGTTTGCTCGTATTTCAATTAAAGCTTTAAGTAATTCGGCACCATTTTCACTGTACTTAAAGTGTTCGCCTGCAGATGCAATTAAATCATTGTAAAAAGGTGAAGCCAGAAAGAGTTAGTCGCTTGAACGGCAAAATAAGAGAAGCGTGGTCTTTGCTTTAATTTTGTATGTAGCGCTCACTATTTAACTGTTCCATTCACACCTGATCAGCTTTCTTTCGCCTATTCTTTGCTACTCGCTTTCTTATTATTCGCCATTTGTCTCTAGCTCTCTCTTTATTCGTGTGCATCTTCTTTTTCATCGCTTAATTCCATGTTTCGTTGAGAGAAATGAATGAGAAATAAATTTTGCAGCGAAAAGCAATTATAAATCGCGTCTTCCTTCTTTGTCTTCAATTATTTAATGGCAAAAGGAAGCGAAAAGAAAAGCAATCGCATCGATAAAAACTGCGCGATGCTCGAATCCTCTTTGTGACAATTGCTTTTTTCATCAAAACTCACAATTTCTTTGTGAGCTCGTTTCATAAATGTCAACTAACTTGCGCTTGAATTTGACTCTTTCTTAATCAATTAAACGCTTTCTCAATCTTTCTCGCTCGCGGTCTCAGTGTGCTAAGTTGATATTTTGCTCGCCGCCGTCTTCTTTCTCGTTCGTTTGCCGATTTAAAGGTATAGATCTGAAGCAATCGTAGCAAACATGGTCACACAAAATCAATGTCTTTTTTCTCTGCGCCGTGTGTTTGAGAGAAAGAGCGACGAAAGTAAAAAGTAGCGAAAAAGAGCGAACAGGAGAAATGAGAGCAATGAGTGTCCGCACCGAATTTTGCTTTTCTTACCATGAAGCTCGGAGGATAAAACAAAGAAAGTGAAACAAAGCGAGCAAAGATTGAGCGAAACAAAGTTAGTGAAAAGTAGAAGAAAAGAGACGAAGGAGTCCATTGATCAACTATTTTTCACTCAATCGCCGTTCAAATGTAATCACAAAGAGTAAAGAGTAAGAGCAAGAGCATCTCTTTTTCATCTTATAGATTTACTTTTACTTCTCGTCTCTTCAATTTGCTTTCATTTCTTATTTTCTTGCCAAACAAAACAACATCAAATCTCGTCTACTTCTTACATTTACTTTCTCTTCTCGCAAAAAGCGCGCTTCAATTTTGTTTCCTCAACGCTACTCGACCATAGCGCCAAACTCAACTATCGAGTTTAGTTAATTGAACTAGTCAACAGTAAATTACAACGTTCAGCGATCAAATGCGCTGTCTTAGAGTACAAGTAGCCGCACTACTGTCCACCACTGTCACAGCTTTTCAGCTGGCTTATTATTTTCTACGCTCGCTGGTCGTTTTCGATGCAAAGCACGAAGTTCGCGTTGCGAACTGGGAATTAAACGCGATCATTGAAAACAGCGGAGCAACCTTTTAATATGCCAGTGCGTTTGCAAACAACGCTTGTCATTTACTGATGTAATATTCTACTCCTCGCTCATCTCCCGTTTTCTGATACTAAAACTTTATGCACTTCTCTTATCTTTTTATGTGTCCCGCAATACTCTGATTACCGCTACATTTCGAAATAAATGCAATTTGGCCTCGGAAAAATAAAATAAAAATACATTTCCAAATTTGCATCCATTTACGCATCTTACATGTTCCTCGCAGCTTCTTCGTTTGCGAATACTGAAAATGATCGTTTCTACATTTTCAAGAAGAGCGAAAAACATTAAATGCGAGCGAACGAGGAAGTTTCTGAATCCATTAAAACATATTAAAATGGCGATAAAATTTGGATTTAATGGTTTGCAGCACAAGTATTAGTTCGGATGCAAAAAAGTGCATCGCTGAATATCTCTAATCTGTTTTTAAACCGTAAATGATGTGTTTATGAACAAATTTGCGCCAGATTTCATTAAACACTTGCTCTATATACTGAGCGAATCGAGGAGCAAAGATTTTGTCTATGTCGATGCTCACTTTTTCGCTCACTATTTCTGCTCAGTCTTTCGCAATTATGTTATTCGCGTGCGTGATTTAACTTTTACTTTCGATCATCGCTTTAATTTGTTGTGTCGGCCATCGATTGTATAAATCACTGACCGCTTCTCGCCAGACACATACAAAGAAGTGAGCTCTAATTCAATAGTTGTGCAACGCTCGATAGCAAATGGAGATTTGTAAGCTCCTACGAGCATTTGTTACTATCATTTTCACTAGCTACATGATTGAACGTATATTCCAATTTTCTTATGTAAATGAGCGAGAAAAAACGTAATTTCAAGCGAAAAACTGTAAGCGATTGTTATCAAAGCAAATTACACGTTTTCACGAATAAGTTGCTTTCTGCGTTTTTTCTTCTCGAGCCATACTTGAATGTACTTTGCTCTCAATACAAACACTGAAATTTAAACAAAAAAACGTAGTGCAGCGGCAGTCAATAGCGAGAAATATTGACAAGTTCTCGCCGGATTATCTGTGTCGTGCTGAAGCGAGCGCTGTATTTGACACAATCTTAGTATATGAATGCTTTAGTTTTTCTTTGATGGCAAATGCAATTGCACTATTATACAACCGCTTTTCTTCTTCTTGCTCCTCTCCGCTCTCTTTATATTCCAGATACTGGACTTCGCTTCGAAATCTTGTCGCATCGCTGATAAACTCAATGCGTGCCATCGCCAGTCTTTTGCTTTTATTGTTCCTATTTATCGTTATTTTCTCCTTGCTCGGAATGCAAGTGTTCGGAGGCAAAATGAATGAAGCGAAGATGACAAGTGATGCTGAAAAGCCACGAGCAAATTTCGACTCGTTTTGGCAAGCGATGTTAACCGTGTTTCAGGTATTCAAATCATTTCGCTTCTTCTTTTTCGTTTTCGCTGCGAGTGTTTCAACGACAATCGCTGCAAATTTAACCAAATTTAAATTCTTGCATAACTTATCAAATGCAAACTCTTCTACTCTTGTTCTTTTTCCACCGTCTTCGAAAAGATACTCACGGGTGAAGATTGGAACGAAGTAATGTATCACGGTATAAATTCATACAATAACTCCGAAATAAAGGCCCTAAAGGTGTTGGCGTGCGTTTATTTCTTGATTCTTTTCATCACCGGAAACTGTAAGCTGCTTCTCTTTTCTCTCTTTTCTTATATCATTTGTCTGCTCAAGAAAAGTGCTCATTTCCTTCATTCTCCTCTCTTTTTGCGCCTCACAGACATACTGTTGAACGTTTTCTTAGCCATCGCCGTTGACAATTTAGCTGATGCCGAAAGTTTGACCACCATTGAGAAAGAAGAAGGTGAAGGTGAGGAAGCGGCTGCGGAGGAAGAAGAAGCAAACAAAGTTCAGTCGAGTAGGGAACCGTCCGAGGCGGGAAGCAGGCGAAGAATGTCGTCTCGCAGAAGACGGAAGTCGACCATTGAAGGCGAAACGCATGAGGCGATTGAAGACGATACAGAGAGTGGCGTTGCGATCAGGTTAATTAAGCTTGCTGCACACTTAATTGTTTGTCTTAATTAACGTCTGTTTTCTTTCGATGATTAGATTTCGCACAAAAGGAGATGACTCGGTGAGTGAAGCGAAAATTTATTATCAATCGAAATTGAACTGCCAATGTTTATCTACTCTTGTTTTATTAGGATGAAGTTAAGATAAAATTAGAAGAAACTGAAGCAAACGCCGATGGAAGTAATCCCGAAGAAGATAACGGTAAAATGATGCTCCAAAATGGTGACAAAAGCAAGTGTGACACTAATTTTTCTTTCGGCGCAAATTACAGAAGTGGACGAAATGTATGAGGAGAATGAAGAAAGTCTTGAGGAGCAGGAGAATGAAAACGGAGCCGAAGGCGAAGATCATCCAAGAAAGTCTTCCGAAGATGTGCCCCCTAAAGTGAAGCCAATACCAAAATATAGCTCGTTGTTCATATTTTCACCAACAAATAAGTACCGAGTAATATTTCGCCGAGAGTAGAGCTAATTAATTCAAATTCGCAATAACAGAATACGAACGTTTTGCTTCCGAGTGATCAGCCATAGTTATTTCGGAAATGTGATTCTAGTTTGCATTTTGATTAGCAGCGGAATGCTGGCCGCCGAAGATCCTCTCGAAAGGACAGACTCGCATAATAATGTATGGAAAGACAAAACGATGCAGCTATTTACGATTGCTAATTATCACATTTTCCTCTTCTGCCTCTTAGCTTCTTACTTCTTTCGATAAATTCTTCACAGTTGTGTTTGTGATCGAGATTGTATTGAAGGTAAAAAACATTAAAGAAACATTGCAGCGAGGATTGCAGTGATAATCGTTTATTATGATCTAGGTTATTGTTTACGGCGCGATTCTTCACAAAGGTTCGTTTTGTCGCGAAGCGTTCAACATTTTGGACATCATCGTGGTTTGCTGCGGTGTTTTCTCATTTTCTTCTGAGTAAGTATTCGTAGCAGTAAAAGTGAACGACTTGCTGCGTTTATTAAATTATTTTCGCTTCTAAACGAAAATTTATTGCCAAATTAGGAAAGGAGGTGCGATGAGCAGCTTTAAAATTTTACGTGTTTTACGCGTTCTTCGTCCGCTGAGAGCGATTAATCGCGCAAAAGGTTTGAAGGTATGTTGCGAGCAAACTCATCTCTCATTCTTCTTCACATCACACCACCGTTCATAATACAATAATTAATTACAACGCTAATGGAATAAACATTTAATATAACAAGTTAACGCTCACAAATAAAATAGACGAGAAAAGAGAGGAAAAATCGATCAGCGAGCATGATTCGAAATGAGTTACCGAAAGGCACACACGTACCTATCGACGAATCTGGAAGTAGAACTGTTTCAACATTGCGAAATGCGAAGAAAAAGTTTGAAATGCTAAGCCATTCGCATCACACAAGCTAGTCAGAGTTATGATTTTCTTTCAGTTTTGCGTGTAATTCTAGATATTAGTGATTATTTCTCCGGCAAATGAAATCTAGTATTGTACGCATTTGTTTCGCTTTCGTTTCTCCTGTTCGACTCTGTTCACTTTAAACCCATATTTTTCTATAATCAATTGTGAATTCGTTTCTTCAATTGTGCTTCTCTTGCTCGTTACTGTCATCGCTTTGAATTATTTTTTCTCTCAACCTCTTTCTTCGTTTATTATTCCATGTGTAGCATGTAGTTCAGTGCGTCATTGTAGCTGTGAAAACGATTGGAAACATCATGTTGGTCACATTCCTACTTATCTTGATGTTCTCTGTAATCGGCGTACAGTTATTCAAGGTATAGTTTACCATTTTTATTTTTGTGCCTGACATTTGATTGTCCCTTCGGGCGAACGCAAGTCTCGCTCACTTTTCAACGCTTTTGTGCTCGATATTCGCTGTGCAACTCGCTTTTCGAAACACGCCACACTTTCTTGTCTAACCTTTCACTTAAAAGCAATATTTCACTTCACATCGATCACTCGAACGCAAGAAAGAAACACACTCGCAATTAACACACACAGATTAACTTTACTCACAAAATTAACGAGGAATGCACCGAGTAATGATGGCACGGTCTGCTTTTCCCTCTCGGACGCAGTCAGTAGTGAAGTGCGTTCTTGTAGCCATAAGAACGATAGGAAACATCATGTTGGTCACATATTTGCTCCAATTCATGTTTGCTGTGATTGGAGTGCAACTTTTCAAGGTATTGTACCATTAAATTAAAACGACTAAGATCAATCTTCTTCTGTCCTCTTCTCTTTTTCGCCAATCGTTTTGTTTCGTTATTTGTGTACGCGCTGGCTTTTCTGTTCACAATGCTGCATTACCACGCTTTCATCTGCTTTTTCCATTCGCTCATAACTTTATGCTGCATTTA
Source organism: Dinothrombium tinctorium (assembly GCA_003675995.1). Taxonomy (NCBI): domain Eukaryota; kingdom Metazoa; phylum Arthropoda; class Arachnida; order Trombidiformes; family Trombidiidae; genus Dinothrombium; species Dinothrombium tinctorium. The sequence continues at coordinate 9,580 of NCKU01000212.1, forward strand.
AGAAACTTTTGTTCTGCTCAAAGAATAAAAATGCAAGCGGTGCGCAAAGAAACAATTGCCAATTTTTAAAATCAGCGAAAAGCACGTTCTCCACTCAAGAGAGAAGAGTGTATCATCTTCTGTTTGCTGCAGTTAAAACGCTCTTGAATCCATCCGCTTTTAAGCACCGCTATTTCGTCACCATTAATCGTTTCGCACCATGTGTAAATATATACCAAAAGCGCTTCTTATTTTTGTTTCTCTTATGATACTTTTGCATGTGTAACATGCATCTTTTACAAGAGGCTTGAGCAGCAAAAAACGAATGAATGCAAAGAGCGGCGGCCCGTTTTCGGCGAATTCAACGCCAACACGCATTTTTCTCGCTTCTCGTCGAACGCAAAGCGAAAAGCGATGTAGCGATTAGCTTTGACAGCAATTGCTATTTGGTTATTTAAGAGATTATGAAATGAGAGCGAAAGCGAAGTAAAGGTGCGAAAATTGTTGCTCGTCGGTAGACATTTTTCTTCGATCGGCGATAAATATTTGTTAATATGAGCGAAAACAGTACGCAACTTAACGTGAATACACCAAGTTGTATTCGTTTTGCTTAATAGCAGCGGCAATACAGCATTAACGTGAAGCGAATAAAATACGTGTGTACGCTGTACAAGAGCGAAAACAAAGCCGAAATTGTGAATTATAATTGCTTAGCGCTTGTTTTGCTATTTGCTAGCCGCGTATAGTCTGCTCAAGATTAATGCGCTTCGGGAGAACAAAATTTCATTGCAAATTCTGTATGCATTTTGCGGTTCGCTTTCTGCTCTTCTTCCTCTCCAACTTTTTATCTTCTTTATTTCTTTATTTTCTTGCAAAAAGAGAACAAAACGCATCCATAGTTTTAAGTAAGTTTACTTCGAATCAATTCTGAGTTTGGCGCAAACATGAACAAACGCCAAAAAAAGTTTTCATATTCAGCGGCGAGAAAAAAAAATTGATAAAGTGGATTTTCGAGCTCGATTTGCGTAAATCTCATTCTCATTCTTTATCTAAATTTAGGATTAAAATTGTGATTCCAACGAAAAAAAAAGCTGAACGCAATTTTTTAAAACAAGAACAAAATCGCGTTCTCTTTGCTCATGTTCTAAATCGTTTCACGAACTGCATTACACGAGTTTGGACTTGTTTCTTATCTTCGCACAAATGGCTTTGTTCAAATTCAAAATAATTCAAAAAAATTTGTTTTTGCCGAATCGATTTTCTCTAACATACTCTTAATTGAGAGAGGGAAAACTGAATTAAATTTTTTCATGATTTCAGTTTCTTCTCAATTTTATTTTTATTCTAAAGCAGCAAATGTTGTGATTTCAAAATGTTCAGTTCTATCGCCCGCCGCTTGTGCACATTTCATATTGAGTTAAGTAAACGAGATATAGAAATACGCTCAGCAGAGCAGAGCAAATATTGTAAATATGTATAAACGAACGTTTCGCTTATGAAAAATTAATTTATTTTCAATATTTGTGGAAGCAAAATGTGAGCGCGCACATGTCGCTAATACTTTCTCACCTTTTCGATTGCGCTTTATTCAACAGCGTTTACGATTCTATTTTCACTACGAATTTGCACTTCTCTTTCTCATTCTTTTCGCATCTATAAAACACAAATAATTATTTTCGCTAATCAATTGACAAACTAAGCGTCGAGCAGCATCAATATCGCTTTTCTTCTTTTCCGAAGCATAAATTCGATGCTCAAACTAATTTGCAATTTGAGCGAAGCTACGATTGAATTCGTTTTTCTCTCGTTTCTCTCTCCTCTTTTCATACTTCGCTGTTTTATTATTTACTTTTCTTATTCGAAATGCTTTTTATCTCAAATGTTTTCAACAAAAATCACTAAGCAAATTTTTTGCGCACTCAGGGAAAATTCTTCAAATGCTCCGACCCTTCCAAATCGATCGAAAAAGATTGCCAGTAAGTGACAGCATTCGAAGCAAACCGAATTTGTTAATTGTGTTCGACTTTGCTTAGAGGACACTACATAATGTTTCAAGGGGGTGATTTCGACAGTCCAGTTATCGAACAGAGGAAATGGGAATTAAATGAATTTAACTTCGACAACGTATTTAGAGCCATGTTAACGTTATTCACTGTTGCAACTTTTGAAGGATGGCCAAAGTAATGCTGAGCCATTGTTTGAGCACGAGTAACAAATATAAAAACTTTTATCAGATTATTATTCGTTTCAATCGATTCCGTTGAGGAAGACGTTGGCCCGAAAACAAACAACCGTCCATATGTATCAATCTTCTATATTGTTTACATAATTGTGATCGCATTTTTTATGGTAAACATATTTGTTGGTTTCGTTATCGTCACCTTCCAAAACGAAGGCGAACAGGAGTACAAAAATTGTGAATTAGACAAAAATCAACGTAATTGCATTGAATTTGCGTTGAAAGCGCGACCAATTCGTCGCTATATTCCGAAACAACGAATTCAATACAAAGTATGGTGGTTTGTCACATCGTCGTACTTCGAATATTTCATTTTCTCGCTCATCTTAATGAATACAGTCACACTCGCGATGAAAGTAAGCGTAGCAAATACATTCTCCTCGCGTCATTAATTTTTAATCAAACAGTTTGAAGGGCAACCAGACACCTACGGCGATGTTTTGGATGTGTTAAACATCATATTTTCAGTTATATTCGGTATCGAATTTCTATTGAAATTGTTCGCGTTCAGATTCAAAGTACGCTTAATCTTGTATTAAATTTAGAGTAAATCTATTTTCTCTTCATCTATCATCAGAATTACTTTAGCGATATATGGAATTGCATCGATTGTATAATTGTGTTCGGAAGCTTTCTCGACATTGGTTTGCAGCATCTTTTACATGTAAGTCGTACACAGCGAGCGTTTCTTTTCTAATTTACTTCGTTTCACGCTAATAAATTATTTTTTAAAATAATTTTCTTCGAAAAACAGGCGAGAGAGAAAGGCAAGACGGGCTTCAAAATTACTTTCTTTCGATTATTTCGTGCAATGCGATTGGTGAAGCTATTGGCGAGAGGCGAAGGAATTCGTACTTTACTTTGGACATTCGTAAAATCGTTTCAGGTTTGTTTTCACATTTTCTTTCTCTTCTGAATTTCATTGCTCCTAACCGAACTCTTCACTCATTCATTTTTCTTCTCCGTTCGCAAGGCATTACCGTATGTCGCGCTATTGATTTTACTGTTATTCTTTATTTACGCCGTCGTCGGCATGCAAATGTTCGGGAAGATCGCGCTCGACGACAACGGCGAAATTCATCGAAATAATAATTTTCAAACCTTTTTTCAATCGATTGTGGTCTTATTTCGTTCGGCGACCGGCGAATCGTGGCAAGATGTTATGATGGCTTGTGTCGATAGTCCAGAAGTGAAATGCAGCCCGGACTATCCCGGCGCGAACGAAATGAAATCTTGCGGAAACAACGTCGCTTATCTTTATTTTATCTCATTTTATATTTTGTGCTCATTTTTGATTATCAATCTATTCGTCGCCGTCATTATGGACAATTTTGATTATTTAACGCGAGATTGGTCTATTCTCGGTGCGCATCACCTCGACGAATTCGTGCGCTTGTGGTCCGAATACGATCCGGATGCGAAAGGTCGCATCAAGCATTTAGATGTAGTCACGCTTTTGCGTAAAATTTCACCACCATTGGGATTCGGCAAACTTTGTCCTCATCGAATCGCGTGCAAGAAATTAGTCTCGATGAATATGCCTCTGAACAGCGACGGAACAGTGATGTTCAACGCGACTCTCTTCGCTTTGGTGAGAACCAACTTGAAGATTAAAACCGAAGGCAATATAGATGAGGCGAATGAAGAGCTACGAGCGATCATCAAGAAGATTTGGAAGCGCACTAGCCCAAAGCTGTTAGATCAAGTGGTTCCTCCGGCTACAGATGACGAAGTCACCGTTGGCAAGTTTTACGCAACTTTTCTCATTCAAGATTATTTTCGAAGATTTAAGAAGCGAAAAGAAGAGCGTAATCGTCAAGGGAATAAAGATGACGAGAATACTGTTGCGTTGCAAGCAGGCTTACGCAGACTTCACGAATTCGGACCCGAGATTCGACGCGCGATTTCAGGCACACTCGACGAGGATAATTTCGACGAAAATCCAGATTGGGAGCCGATACATAGACGTAATCATTCGCTTTTCGGTAATGTTTGGTCGACTGTGAGAGGGAAGCGAATACAAATGCCTCAAAGAATGACAGGTATTTGAAAGGTGAAAACGAAAAATGACTTTCACTTATTTAGGAACTCGGGTAAGAATAGTTGAGGGCAACGGACTGACGGCGAACGACATACAGAAAAGGTGAGCAATTTCTAGTCGAATGCATGGAAAAAGCAGCGCTTTGAAAGCACTAACAGATCGCATGCATACAATAGTCATTCACCTCATCGATGCATTGTGAAGTATACCGAAACCGATGATAATACTAACCAAGAAACTGCATTCATCGAAGAGAATTTGAACGAAACTAACCGGCAAAGTAGTACTTGCGAAGTTTGCGGCAAGCTTTTGCGCGGAGAATCGCGAGGTTCGGACGAAAGCGTGAAACGAGCGTCGGACGCTTCGGTGCACAGCAGTCCGGGCTTTTCGTCCGCTTCTTTCGCCAATGAACATAGCTCGGCTTCGAACGTTTCTTCGCGGCGTTCATCTAAAGGCGGATTTCAAACTTCACGACCCACAATTGCTGTGATAAGGTGCGCAATTTCTTAAACTAACTTTTCCGCAATGTTGATTAACAAACATAACAAATTAACTTAATTTACTCCGAAATTTAGTGTTCCGGTAGACGACAACGAAAATGTTCCCTTGCCTCCGTCCCCTCCTTCACGTCGTTTCATCGGCACTGCTTCTTTCCGGAAAAGACTTCCCTGTTTTTGTAAGCAAGATAGTAACGAGTGGCAAACAATGGACAGAAATGCTGCCGCAAGTTTAAATAACTTAGACGACTTCAGTAGTAATCGTAACATTTCTCTAACTGACGACGAGAATGTCACTCGCAGTCAACAGCGACCACGAGCTTTAAGTAATATTGCTGCGTCTCTTAGATTTGTTCCTGTGCCTGCGATGGCTGTGGCCGGCTTTCTGCCGCCGAACAACTTTCTCGGTAACCGCGGAAGTCCACTTCGTGCCTCGTATCACGGAAAAGCGTCGGAAAAGCAATACTTAGACATGCAAAACATTTCGGCTAATCGTCGACCGGGCGAAGTGGTCGGCAGCGCCGAAAGTTTAGTCGGACGAGTGTTGCAGCAACAGGGTCTCGGCAAATTCCTCGACCCTGGCTTTCTACGTGCCACGCAACGAGAGCTTGAAGAAGCGTTCGGTATGACACCGGAGGAGTTGGATTTAGCCGCGCATCGAATTCTGGAAGCCGAGCGCAAAAGTCCACTGCATCAACACAATCAAACGCCGAGTTCTGGCTCACCGCGCGGTGAGGGACGAGCGAACGGAAGAGAGAGCGAAACGCAGCGATTTTCCGACGAAGAAGACGATAAATACAAAGACACGAAACTTTAACGAAAAATTTCACTTTTTTAAGCGAAAAACCCTACGATATCAACTCTTTTCGTATTTGTGCCAAAACAAACCAAATGCCTTTTTACTTTGTATACATATATATACTCTATAGAAGTGACGCCTTCTGTGATAACTTGACATTGTAGAAAAAGAAAGCGCGAGTGAGAGAATAATTTTCAAGAAGCCGTGATGAAAGTGAGCCTGAGTGAGAGAGTGAAGTTGAGAAAGAAGATCGAACTGCTCACACACATACACACAATAGATTATATAATATTAACTGACGATTCCAAACGATCGATTTTATATTTTTAAACGAAATGAACATACAAAAAGCGCAAAAATTTAAAAAGCTGATTGTACAGTTTGTTATCGACGTGCCTTTCGATGTTTAATGAAAAAAATCGAAACCCATTTTTTGTTTATATATGAAAAAAATACAAAAACAAATTGTTTGATAAAAAATGAATTAATATCGTCGAACACATTTCACAGAAATCGGCCATTAGAGTTTAAGAAAGAGAGAGAAAGAGATGATGAAGATGAGTTACGCTTTAACACAATCGGTTCGAGATTCCTTTTGTTCCCACTAAAATAACTTCTAAAAGCCTTTTTGAATTTTAACTTATGTCGAGAAGAAAATTTTTTTGAAAAAAATCTCTTCTTTGAAAAAATCGCTGATGTAAATTTCTTTTTGCAAAAAGCACGTTCATACAAAAAAAATGAAAATAAAAAATAAATTTTTAAAATTTGTTTAATGCACCAAACGTGTGTAATTAACTTGAATTTCTTTTTTTCATAAAATTTCGGCTGAATTCAAACTCACTTTTCATATTCAAATTCAAATTCACTTTTTTTTCTCTCTTTTTTCGAACAAAACTAATTCAAAATGAATAAAACGAAAGATGAAAGAGTGAAAATCAATAAATTCTCTATGCCTGCTAACAAGCGATTATCTTTTAGACATTTGCGTACAATTGTAAAATATTTTTACTTTTTTTCCATTTTGCTCGCGAACGTTTTCGATCATTTCGATCGACTCATTGCGATCTTACTTTTCAGTCGGTAATTCATTAATTTAAATTCAACATTTTTGATACGTTCGCTGCGATCTATTCACTCGTGCAACTCTTATCAGCTCCATCGAAGACCAATTGAGAGTTACTTTCACTTTGTACCCTTCGGCGAGCTCTGTGTGTAAAGTTCCGAAACCGAAGCGCATATAAAGATATTCGTAGTTCAAATTTTGATTTTTAAGCGATTATTTTGCACATTTCAAGCGAGATTCTTCGAAATCTGCGATACCGTCAAAATAAGCGGTAGTATGGAGTTTTTATTGTAAGCGATTTCTTAAAAATAGTTGCATTTCAATCATCAAATTTCGATCCACGGATTTTTCTTCGAAATAGACGCTTGTGAATATCAGCGCTTTCGAATTTGGATTATTAAGAACAATTTAGCGAATCAACTCTGAAATTCTCAGCAATTTTAAAATCAACTTGCATTCCATCGAAACAACAAACCATCAAAACAACAAAAAATTTTGATTATAAACTTATTATAAAACGCCTTTTAATAGTTATTAGGAATCAACAGTCGATGAATGAATGTTTTGCTGTCCTGTCCATACAAAACAGGTAAATTTTATAAGAATAATCTAAAACAATCTGTCACTGAGTGCACTTTAGTCAATGAATTTTTCGACAAGTGTAACAATTTGATGCAATTCCGCATTTTACGATAATGACGATGGTTCGACCCATGAATGTGCGACAGAGTATATTTATACTGAAATAAAAAATCATTTTCGAACGAAGGAAGATGATTCGCTTTATGGACAACACTTAAAAACATTGGGCAAAAAAAGTTTCATGTATGTGAAGCATCCTTCTTTGAGGAGACACACTTTTTCCTTTAATAACAATACAATTGTGAGATATTCTTTGTGACTCTAAAGAAATTTAGTAATATTTTTGGTTTAAAATTCAAATTATAATTGCAGGTAAAATTTTATAATTTTTTACAACAAATTATTAATCTCAAAGCACATGGCGAGGGTGAAATGAGGTCACACACCGATTTTTTGTTTTTCTTATATGCTTCTAAAATTAATGAAGAAAATGAATTGATGCGTATCATTTGTTTTGCCAAATGAGCACTGCATTCTCATAAGAGAGCTTCTTGTTTTGAAGCAAAATAACATCGAGTCTATGGTTGACATATATGAACTTACAGCAAGTATTTATCTTTTAACTTTCACTTTTTTATGCATTTGAAGAATTAAAAAGTTCAGAATCAGAGTGGAACATCTATAAAGAGATGGACAACAGTGAAAGCAAAAATAGAAATGACATCATCTTTTTCATAAAAGGTTTTCATAAAAAGGTGGCTATTGCCAACCAAATAGCCTAAATTTTTATAATCGAAACAAAAAGCGAAAAAAGTGAATGTGTTCTAAGTCGCAGAGCACATATTGTGCATAGCTTCAAGCAATGCGAGTTTAAATACAAACGTTTTTCTTTCGTGTCCGCTGAAATTGTGGGCCTTTTGTTGGTGGTAAGTGTGAATTCTACATTTACGTAATTGACTACTTAAAATTTACATAATTTGAAGTATATGATCCAAAAAAAACATTTTCATTTAAAAAATTATTCAAAATTATTCAAATTTCTTTGCATTAATTTTCGAGATAAGAGATAAATTAAGAGTTTGCACGATTAGATTCAATAGGCTCGATCACGCAGTGTGTGCGTTTGCGATCGATGCGATAGCTATAAGGTTAAGTAAGCATTCGTAAAAATCGTAAATGTAAAATTATTGTAAAAATAAAAGCATAGGAAGTGGAAAGAAGCGAGCTTCGCGCACTTTTCTTCCAAACCTCTCTTCACTCGTGACAAACACAAACACATGCATAAAATGTGCAAAATTTGCCATTTGAAAAAGTTAAGAAAGTTTCGAAGAATTATGAAGTTTGTGACATTTGATACTTCTGTACCACTTCCACTTTCCACTGATTCTCCTTTCCACTGGTTTTCAGCATTTCTTTCTTGTTTATCTACGCTGGCTTTACAATTAAAACTTTTGTTGAAATTTTTCGTCTTCTAAAAAAGTTGCACTGAAATACGATGGACAGAAATATGAAAAGAATTTTAAATAAATGCATCTCATAACTCTTAAAAAGCACTCATAAAGAAGCTTTTTGACAAAATGACAGCTCGGAATCTTTCCTTGAAAGTTTTTAATTTTGTCTTCTGAAAGTAGCTCATGCGATTACACATACAATTCGTTAAAAAACTTTAAATTAGTAGTTAGATAAATGACTTGATCAAATTAAGTGTATATTGGAGAAATACTTTTTATGTTTAGACTTTTTTAAATTGAGTTGCACAAAAAAAAATTACTAAAAGCGTTTAGATCACTTAACACTTCATAAATATTGCGTCAAAAACTTTCAAAGCTCGTATTAAAAGATCATTAGCCATCCTTTCGATTAATTTGCAGTCGCGACAATTTCAGCATCATTTCCTATGAAAATTCATTTTTTAAGTTTTTGAAATGATAATTTTCGAGAGTAACGATTCTATTTATATCATAAAAACTAGTGAATATAATCGAGATTAATTTAAGACTCAATAAAGATATGGCATGTCTGTCTATCCTGATTTTTGATTCTTTTTGCATGTCGCTTTGTTCACTTTATACCGGCCTGCCATTATAAGCTTGACCGTTTAAAATACATTTTTAAATTTAATCCTTTCACTTATTTTGATTAGTTTTCTTAAACTATGTTGAAAAGAATTTGTTAATAACAATTTTGGCCTCTTTTTTATTGATTATCTAGACCGTCATGCTTTTATAGCTCGAATTGATCGCCATCTTACCTTGCTTCGAAGAGTACGGCATGCCGTATATTGAGAGGGAATACGATTACTTGAATCCTTTAAACAAAATAAATTAACTTCAAAATTTCAATAAGATAAAATAAATATTAATAATGGCAACACGAACAATCGAACTTTCATCTTAAGTTTTATTGTAGTAGCAAAAGAAAATGTTTCATCAATCGTTTGGAAGTTATTTTAATATATCTTTAATGTAAATGTAAAATATTTTATAAACATTTTTAAATTTAGATTGATCTATGAATATATTAAATAAAAGCTTGCTTTTCTATTTCGAGCTTAATTATGTTTAAAAATTAAGATTTGAATAGAAAAAAATGAGTGACTTACAAATTTAGCTGCGATTCTCAATAGCAATGAGCAGTGCTCGAAAGCGCGCAATTATAAATTAAAATGTCAAACTAAAAAGATAAATTCACCGTATTAGATGCTTTATAGAAATGAGAAACTCTAATCAATACTTTATACTGCTGTGCTTACAAAAAAAAATCATGCAAAACTTAAAATTTTAATCGCTTTTTAAAATCTGTAGCAATCCAATTTTATAGTTGAACGTGACTTTTTGACAAACTTATATGATCTGTGGCAATAAATAACTTCAAAAAGCGAAAGAGAATTTTAAGAAGCAATAAATGTGCTGAATTTTTGTAGTTTGGAGCTTTTTTATTTTAATTTAATTTTGTTATTTTCATCACATACATTTGAGGACTTTCTGTGAACTCTTAAAAACCATTTATTTGCTTCATTTTAAGCAAGCATAACTTTGTTAAACTATTTTAGTCACACCCTACCTCAAGGGAACTTTTATTATTTATATACGATCAAACTTTGTTTTTTAATTGTATTCTTATTGAAAACTTTTAACAAATATTTGAGTTTATTTTCTTAATTTTATTTTCTTTAATTCTTTGTTGCGGCAAAAAGGTGTATCGACTGAAACTTGTCAATTTGACTATGAATGTGCAAAAATTTCAAAGTTGAGAGTGCAAAGTTATTGTAAATAGTGTAGATATCTAGTTAATGCTCATATATTAACACAACTAAACATTGGAATTAACGTTGGAATTTAATAATCAAGGGGAGTATTCAGTTCGGTTTTTAAATGTGCAGATCTTAGTGTATGCATTTCAAATCACGAGAATTCAATTTAAAATTAATTGCAGTTTTCATTTCATTTTGTAAATAGTTTTACTTGTGTTTTCATAAATAAACCTTAATTCAGTTTAAAGTATTCGTGTCCGTCGTCCGACTGCAAAAGTAAGCTAGCGTAATCGTGCCCAAGTCTAGTCGCGATCAGAAGTTCGTAAAGTCGAGTCGCATTTTGGTAAGTGAACAGTTTATTCGTAACTTCTTTAAATATTTGTATAAATTTAATATTTTATATAAACTATTTCTACTTTATAAACTTTATTCTGAATGTAGCTTTAGATTTTGAGAGATGTAACAATAAATAATAATTTCAAAAGATGATTTGATTAAAAGAAAAAATTATTTAAAATTTAAATTTATCACTCATTAACACACGAATTAACTAGATCTAATGAAAGAAGTTTTATTTCTTGGGAATTATGCTAGCTAAGAATGAAACATTTTCTAATTCAATTTATGCATGGTTTAGAATTTGTATGCAAAATTTCAACAAAAATCTCATTTTTTATTATTGGCTCAAGTTGAAAAGAAACAGCGTAGATTTTCGAAATTTTAAAAGAAAAGGTTTCTCATGACTCTTAATTTAAGATCATATTTCTTTAATTTATTCGAGCACAAAAATGGATTCATAAAATTTTTCATTTGCGCAGCATTGAATTTAAAGCCAGATAAAATGCAACATTTGTCAGCAAATGATGAAATTTTATCTTCAATTAATTCGTACAATTTTCTGTTTTTAATTAATTGTTTTAAAATTTAAAACTTTTGCAAAGAGTTAATAATTGAAATATTTATTTTGTAATTAAATTTAAAGCTTAAGGCTAAGAATTAATTTTAATTAATGTAAAAGAATCGTAACTTTGTGCTTTTAGAAGATTTCGTTTAACAACTTTTAAAGCTTCATTTTCTAATTTCATTTCATTGTCCGTTAGTGGAGGTGACCGATCAAGAGAAGTGTCTGTTAGGGGAGGTTTTACTGTATATTAACATCGAAGCAAATCCTTTGAGTGTAAACTTTTTTGAAGTGATTTAAACTTACTGTTCTAGAAAGTACTTCAAAATAAGTTTATTCAATTCAAATTTAATCAATTTTTAAATTGAATATGAAATATCAATTGAATGTCAATTGATTAAACTTGTTTTTGAAGTATTACTGTCTAAAACACTTATAATGAAACCGTTTTGTTATTTTTTACAAGGAAAAATAAGAAAATTGCAGTCTACATTGATTACACTTTAACAGATATTTTATAATTTAAAATCCTTTTTAATTGAAATCATTAATCGCGGTAAAAATTTCAGAACTTTTAATGAAATTTTTATCTCTTTCATTAAATAATTTTAAATATTTAAAATTAACTTGAATCGATTAAATTTGCATAATTCGCACAAAATTGATGAGGCAAATAAATTTGTTTTTAAAACCGCAACTATAAATATTCTAACAGCAACATCAATGACAAGCAACAGACCAGCTGCTCCAGCAGCGGGAACAATGGCACAAACGGACTGCAACAACAGCAGAGAGAACAATGAGAACAAAAATTAACATATCGTTTTATTTATTCAAAGAACTATCACTTCTTATTTTTTAAAATCGCCATTTTAATGCAAATGCTACTTTTATTAAGTACGCAAACTTTGAATGCATCAAATTCCGACTACGTTTTTAATAATCCATTTGTCATCGTAATCAATTCGTAAATAGACAGCATTGTGTGCCCGACGCTCGCTTATTATCATTTTATCAAAGTTTTTGCTTTTTAAAACGAAAAGCATTGAGAAAAAGCAGCGAAAACGAGCGATCAAAACGCAGCAGAGAGAGAGAGAAGCGATGCAGTGAAGTGCGCTTTGAAGCGTCGGAAAATAAAGGCACTTTGATTTGATTTGCATGCGATTGCTTTTTTACAATTTCTCAAAACAACCATTGCATCTTATCGATTTTAATCTCATTCCCAAACAAATGAGCCACTATTGCTTCTTTATTTGATTTTAAATGAGCTTTCGAAGTTGTTTTTCTCTCTTTCTTTGCCTCGAACAAAGTAATTTTAATCTTGCTTAATCACTTTCGCTATTCTCGATTCATTTCACGTGTGCATTTTTTAATTTTTTATTCATGTAAATCATTTATGATACAAACAAAAAGTTTTTTCTCCAACCTGCATTACCACAAGCCATTCAACTAGCTCACTTGTGTATACTTCATTCAAAAATGAAGCTGAAATAAGTTTATCATTTGTTTTTAAGCGAACAAAATGTGCACAAACGAGCACGATTTGTAAAATTTTTTTCTCTCTCAATCCTCGCCGGCATTTAACGCAATAGTTGCAGCGGGATTTTGAGAGGAGTGCGCTTCGTTCTCTGGAGAAAGCGGACCTTTTTATCGCCTCGTTTTAGTGAATAATAAGTGAAACACAGAAAAATGGTAAAAATTTGTTTGTCAGGTATTTCATCAACGCTGCTCGAAATGATCAATTTTTGTCGATCGCAAACACTTTTCGCTGTTGTCGCTTTCTTCCCTTCTTTTCGTATTAATCTCGAAGTGCGAAAGAAACGCGCTTTTCAAATATAATTTATTGCTGGTGAACGAAGCAAAAAACGTTTGTTACTTGCTATTTAAAATGCGTGTGTGCGATATATTTTTTGGCGAAGAAAGAGCGAAAAAATCGCTTCGAAACTTGTGAAAATTGTAGATCGAAATTCGACTGACTTTTGTTTTGTGTACGAATTTGAAAAATTGAATGCGAACGAAATGCGATAGAAAAGAGGGAAGAAATCGATCGCCGCTTTTGTGTAAAACGAGTGTCGCAACAAACAAGGAAGAAGCGAGCGAATCATTAAAGAAGTGTGAGTATGCAATTACATTATTGTTTCTGTCCTCAATTTGTGTGTACACTTGGCACTCGAATTTTCGAATCGCTAAAGCGTCGAGAAATAACGCATTCGACAAGCAAATAAATCTAATTTCTGAACGAATACTTGCTTTCGAAAAAAAAAGATTTTCAATAATTTAAAACAGCGAAATTCGTGCGAATATAGAAGCGCGAGAAAGCGAGAAGAAGAGTAGCGAAATTTGTTGAAAAATTGACTTCAATATCATATGCAGCGTGAAGCGATTCTTTCTCATCCTTTCGCTCCTCAATGCATTGCATATGTTGCGTATGTTTCTGTTTTTTCTCGTTTCAATTCAACCAAAAGAAATTCTTAAAAGTCAAACGAAAGCAGCATTCACTGAAAGGATGCTGCGATGTTGCGAATGCAGCGAGAAGCGAAGAGAATGAAAGTATAGCGCTGTGATCATTTAATTTTCATATTCTATAAATTGAAACTGAAAAAAGCTTTCAAAATTTTGCAAATGTGTTGTGAATAAAGAATAAAACACTGTTTCGAAGAAAGTTTCTTTAACTTCACAGTTTTTGATACAATTTTTGTTGCTTCTCGAAACTTGAGTGTAGAAGTGCGTAGAAGAGTGAAATAAAGCAGAGAAGAATGAATACATACATAACGTTCGATAAATTGAAAATATACTCTTCAAAATGACAATTGAATGAGATCGAAAAACTCTCATAACGACTTTGTCGAGATTTGAAATCATTTTTCAGTGGTAATCGCTATTTGAAAAGAATAGTGCGAAGCCGTTTCGCCATATCTTCAAAGCGTGCCGTTCTGCCAACTCTTCTCGAAAATAAATTTGACATTTACTCAACTTTATATTTGAAAGCTTTTCGTTCATTTCTGTCTATCTATCCTTTCGCCACGATTGCAATCAAATGGTACACTCGTTCAATATTAATACTGACACTTTGTTCGTATGTTTTTTTCGTAAAAAACGAAGTAACAATGCGAAAATGCGTGTACACGTCTCGTTTAGACGCTTTGATTAATAACGAGAATGCATTAAATTCTTTAATAAATACTGAAAACAAAACATGTCGGCAAACAAAAAATATGGGAAACAATTTTTTAACGGCTCGAGCTAATTTCGAGCATAACATTAACTATATACACATACTTCGTGTTTAACTTTCACTTTCATGGCGACAATCTTCATTAAGTTAAGTTTGGCGTATGTATTAATGACGTAGAGAGCGCACATATTTTGTTTTTTGTTTTTTTTATCGACATCAACGCATAAAAAACTTTATGAAACTGTGTTTTGTCACTCATTGATACGTTTGATATAGAACATCGCGAGTAATCACAATCTATAAATGTCGTCAAACTTTACAATCTGATCGAGAAGCGAGGAGACTAAACTTTAGCCTTTTATGCGCGATAAATCAAATTACTTTCAGTTTAAAAAATGATTAATTCTATTTTGAACGATTTTCTCAAAAGTATCAATGATAAATGGATCGAATAGAGTCGATGTAAGCTTTCAGTCTCGCGAACACACACCTTTTCTGACAAATGCGTTCTAAAGAGAGAAAGTGGCGTTTAAAATTGAGTTTAGAAGATGCAATTTTTGCGCAAACATCGGCATGTAATGTATTATTCATTTATCGTTACTGAAAAATGCATTCTCATATTTAATTCTTATTCAAAATCGCTATAAATATACAAACTACAAAACTAACTCTTTTCGTAGCATATTTTGCTCTTGTAGATGAATAAATAAAGCGAGCAATTCATCTCTGACCAAATTACATAAATTTGTTTCATTTTTAGCAAAATGTTTGTGTTTATTTCCTTTGCAAGCAGCAAATTACGATTAAATTAAACGATAAATTTTGAACAAATTAAATTTTAACCGTGAAATATGTTCATCAATATAAATCATTTCTTGAATATAATTTAATAAAAAATTGAAACTACCTTTAAATTTTTTTTTATTTACACCAAATACTTCAATGTCGGCGACCAAATTTATGAGTGCGATTAAAAGCGACAAAAATTTCGAAAATTTATCGATCCGAATTTTTGAAAAATGTTCACATACCATGCATTGCATCATACTTTCGTCCTTTACGCATTTTCCGTTATTTATGTATTTTTCAATTAAACTTTCAACAAATTAATGCCGTTTGAGAAGAGAGGAAGCTTAGAACCATAGAAATAATCGATTGTGTCAAAGCTGAAAACGCATCATTAAAAATGTAGCGTTTTAAAAGAAGCATTAGAATTGTCGAGCACTCAAAGCAAATTAAAACTCGCAATTAGCTTGCGAGAAATGAAAATTATACACAAATTTACATTTCTAGAAAGGTAAAAGCGAGAGCCGAAAAGGTTTCTCAACGCAATTTTCGTAAATGAAAGACGCTTTCTTTTCAGCTTCAGAAATTGTAGCATTCATAGAAAAAAACTTTTTTCAGCTACTAAACAATTTTTAAATGCAATCATTGCAAAAAAAAGCATTTCGAGCATTTGAGAACGAAGCAAGAGCGTTTTACAAGAAGGTAAATTAGTAGAGGACTAATTTTATTTTTGGAAAAAGTACAAATTTTGCTTGTTAAGCTTTAGTTGAGCTTTAAATCTTTCACTAATAAATGATTTCTTCTTATTTTCAGATTGCTTTTCATCTACTCTCATTAAATTAAGCACAAAACTCATTTTTTCTGATTATTAATTCTTTTGTTTTCTTCAACGCGTATAACAAAGAAAAACTCTAATTTTGACATTTATAATTAGTTTCTCTTATCTTCTTGCGGAGCTGGCTGTCATAATCAGCAAAAAGAACTTGTCGCTTCGAAAAGATTCATTTCTTGTTGGTGGCAATTACAGATAAGAATGTGAAACAGATTTTTAAATTTAAACTCGAATCGATTTTTCGCTTTACCTTGTGTAAACTTATTTTCGAACTCGATGTTTTCTATGCGATCAAAATAGTTTTTTCGATAAACTACATTTGCGGTCATAAAGCTTATCGCTATGAAAGTTGTAAATAAATTTAATCTATTTTATTGCGAAACTTTTGCGAAAAGCTTTTAGTTAGTTTAATCCGAAGTTAGTTCTTTGAAATGATCGATTCACTAAAAGGTAACAGCTTTGAAATCGTTTCAGAGAAAAGAAGTTCCACAATGGCTAAAAATAATAAAGAATGTATGAGTGTGTATTAAAAATTTTATGCTTCTACTATTTTCCGAAAAATTAAACTTACTTCAAACTTTTTAAATCAGAAATAAAGTTTCTAGTCGAAAGTTTCTCGAGCAAAGATTTTTTTCTGTGATCTTTTTCTCTTTTTCTTGAAGAGATTGATGCTGCAAAGAGCAGAATATTTGCTCAATATTGAATTTAATTATAGTTTGCTAAAATGCATGAAGAATGGCCAATGATGCCAGAGTCGAAAAAGAAAAGTTCGCGTGCTATCATTAAAAGTTGTGCGCACATTATCTAATCCAGTACTTACATTTATATACTTCGTAAACATAATTCAGCTTTTATACTCATCATCTCTAGTGCCATTTGCTTCGGGTATCATTTCTTTACAGGAAACAAATTCCATTTTGATATCTAATGTTTTAAATTAAATAATCACTTGTCTCATTTTTCTTTACATTTTTTGTTTTTCTTTTATTTCTTTAATATGGAGAAAATCAAGATGAACTCAATTTTTTTATAAAAAAACGTGCATAATTTATTAATTCAAATTTATGAACAATGTAAATATTTAATATGAGAAAATGAGAGTCGGAATTAAATTACTGCAATACTCATTCATTCTTCATTTCGATATTATAATTAAAACTGCTTTTAAGTTGATTTAACATTTTTACTTCGTGGGAAAAATTGGATCATCTAGTACATATGCTTATTAGGCAAATATTTTGCTTTATTTCAAAGCAAGTGAACTTCTTGTGCAGGGAATAGTGCATTCAATTCAAAATGTTTCGATAAGCTTGAAAAGTGAGCTTAACTGCAAAGCAACTTTAACGAGATGCTTAATGATGCTTAATTCTTTGTTTATTTGAAGCTAAAACTAAGCTCGCTTTTCGATAGTAGAAGCGTTTTATTTTGAATCAGTTGTGCTCTGCTCGTTTAAAGAAGAATGCAACTATTCTGCTTTTTTGCAAAATTGTGAAAGCTGAACGTCCCCAAGAAAATCGAATACGTGCGCACCTTTTTGAACTAACAAAGTAAACATTTCGTTTCAAAAAGAAGCAAATGTTTGCATTTTAAACATGCCGAAAAAATAACACCCACTTAATTTTACTTTACTCGTTTTACACGTATTCAAACAATTATCTTAGAATACTCTTCTTCTGAATCTTTAATTATTATTTAGACACATTACTTTGCCTTAAAATTAATTTATTTCTCTATTATTTATTTACTTCTCCAGAATCAAATGAACTTGATCATATTGTTGAAACAAAAAAAAATCTGCAGAAGTTGTGTTTTTTATCAGAAAGAAGTTTTGATATATGGATATAAACAAGGAATTTGACGCTAGCGATGGCAAAAATAAACCTGAGGAAAATTCACCGAAAAGGATTAAGAAAAACGCAAGCAAGAGCAACGTCAATAATTGGCACGTAGCCATTAAAAAAAGTTCCTAACGCTTCATCTTTAGAGAGAGGTGAGATGAATAACAAGAAATCATTGCCTCTGTATTTAAGATGTTGATCATGGCAAAACCTCTTGAATATTGTGAATTTTTCTCTTAAAGTATGAGCTGAATTTAAGTAAATATGGATCGAATATTGACTCCATATATTTTGAAGTGAAAAACTTAATATTCAGCAAAGATTAGCGCTATTTCATCCATAGCTGAAGGCAAATAGAACAACGATTGGCTTGTAAACATTTGTGTTAAGCTCAGTAGAGACGAAATTTTTTTGTAAACAATTTTCTTTGATTTTTCTTGATGAAAAGATGAAAATTATTATTACATCACATTATCACATCAACAATAAAAAGTATAATTTTAACGGTCAATTTTCTTAATTATTTAATTTTTATCGTTTTTTTTGGCAAATTTTTTCATGTATTGAATACATTATGTTTTAAACGCTTGTTCTTGTTAAATATCACAAAACTTTTCACCTCTGAACATACATGTTTTAACATCCGTAGTATAATCAGTTAAATGACGCTTTTTACAAATTATTAACAAAAAATTAATGTAAACATAAAATGAATTAACGACTTACAAGTTTTTTAATTTTTTACGCTATGTGTTCGCTTTATATTATAATCTCTACATCAATCAAATTTTAAGCAATTAAATTGTAAAATGTCATTTTTAATTTAATATTGTTTAAAAAAAAAGTTTTTCATTAATTTAAAAAAAAAAAAAACTTCAGCGTTAATTAAAAACTAAAAGATTTAATTTGCACAGCTAATCGATCGATAGAAAAGTAAAAATAAAATGCAACAAATGAAATTTGCAAAACTATCAATTGAAATTATTTTAATTTTAATATTATTTGCCACAAAAACAGATGTGTTTTTATCAAAATTAAATTAAATTACATTAAAAATATTAATGTTGAAAAATTAAAAATCAAAACTGCGAAACGTGAGCGCAGTACGAATGGCGTAATAAAGCGAAAGTCCCGAAAGCGTAGAAAGGAATCGAAAACGAAAGAAAATTTTTTTCAATTCAAAAACGAAATAAAATTCTGATTTTGAGTTGAACTTTGTTCTAAAGCGAGACGCGAGCGAACGAATGGCGTCGAGTGGCGAATGGGAACAAGTGACCGTTTTGCGAAAGAAAGCGCCGAAAGCGGCGCAATTGAAATCGACGAAAGCAGTGAATGCCGCTCAACGACAGGGCATTCCGATCGAAACCAATCGTAAATTCAACGCCGCCACCAATAAACAGCATACGGTCAGTTTGAATACCGCGAAACTCGATCGCGAAACCGAAGAGTTGCACCACGATACGGTCGGCCTCGACGTGGGCAAATTGATTCAACAGCATCGCCAAGCTAAGGGACTTACACAGAAAGATTTGGCGACCAAAATTTGCGAAAAAGCTCAAATTGTGACCGAATATGAATCCGGCAAAGCGATTCCCAACCAGCAGATACTTGCTAAATTGGAGCGTACGCTCGGTGTTAAGCTCAGAGGTAAAGACAAAGGACAACCGTTGGGTGAAAAGAAAAAATGATTTAATGCACGTTTTTTATTTACTTTCGTGTCTTTCTGCTCATTTCGCTGATTGCTTGTAATCGAGTCGATCAATTGCATTGATAACTTGATTACTTTGTAGTTTGTTAAGTTTATGTATTTGAGTAAAAAAAGTTTTCACATTAGTTTGTAAACTTGTTCTTAAAATCGCGTTTTTTTTTTGTTTTTGTTTTTGCTTGAGCACGTTGGATTGAAAGTTAATTTGCATAATATTTTTTAAAATGTGAAACTGTACAGTAAATTACATAAAATCTTCACTTCTCGCGTTTGTATTCGAAAACTTATTTGAAACCTTTTATGAACAAGGCGCCAACACTTTTGAAGTGAGTCCTCACCTTTGTTATTTGAATTCAATATTAAGATTTGGTTGACATGAGGCTAAAATTCTATTAGTTTCGTAACTTGCATAGAAATGTAACATCATTTACATAATTTGGTTACCAAGTTTCATTTTCAAGTTTGGTGATAGAGAACACGCCTTTTAAAGCTAACGAAAGCAATAATTAAAAACATTTCGAAAATTAATAAAATCATTGCGTCGTACAGTTATTTAACAGAATTTAACTTATTTAAGAAAGAAAATTCGTGAACCATTGAACTTTATGTAAGCCGGTAAGCAACAAAACGTTCTTCCAAAAAAAATCAATTTAATGCAGAACTTGGTCGCATTAAGAATCGCATCATTGCTAAATTTTTCTGACTCGAATTCGGAAAGCTGATGAATTCAGCAGAGATAGGCTCAAAAAGTTTGCGCGATAAATAATTGCGGAAAAGTACAAATAGCGATTGAATAAGAATCTGGAATTCGGAAAAGCGGTTCTCAACTAGCAAATACTCGACAAAATTGGAGCGGAAGCCTGAAGTTAAACCAAGAGGTAAAAATAAGCTGCAATTTTTGGTGCCAAGAAAATTCTAATGCAATCTTTTTTGTCTACTTTCATTTATCAAATCCTTGTAATCTGTTTCGCTGATAACTTGATTACTTTATATCATCTTGTTTTATTTCAGTACCAAAAAGTTTCACACTAAATCAATTGTCACTTTTTTTCATATTTTTTTATTAACCAATTTCTTATATAATCTAATTTCATAATTTAATTCTTTACAAAACAACAATCAATCAAAATAGTCTTCTATATCAATATTAGATTCGAGGAGATTATCTTTTATCGTGCTAATATCGAGTTGATTGACAATCAGATTTTCGAAAGTCTCCTCCAAATCCGTTTCGCCTATAAGTATAGCTCCTTGCACTTTGTTATCACTTACTACCACTTTTACATATTCTTTTCCTTCGGTGATTCTTAATAAAATTTCGTACTCATGTTCAAGATTTTGTCCATTGAAACAACCTAATAAGACAACCTTATAGTCGAAAAATCGAGTTATATGCGTGAACACATCGAAAGGAAAGTAAACTTGAGGACTTTCGTTTCTCAAATGCGAGAGCATACAGAAAGCTGCATAAATTCCCATTTGTCTCGCTTGTGTCCACAAACGCATTTGAAACCAATTGCGTGAAGTGCGCCAAGATGCAGTGCATACATCACCAGCAGCATAAACATTGATTTCCGAAGTCAACATCTCTTCGTTTACCTTTTTGAATAGAATATACAAAAACTCATTGATTAGGTGTTCAATTTCAAAAATTTTCTGACCTCAATACCACCATCAGAGGCGAGTTTAAAGCTTTTTGTTCCACTCAATGGTAATACATTTGGTATAACACCGGTGGCACTAACCACAAAATCACAACCATATAATTTATTATTGGTTAATTCGACAAAAACAGGCCATTTATCAACTGTGGAAATAAAGTAATGTTCGCAAATTGTGTCTATATATTATTGCTTACATTCACTCTTCGAAATCTTTTCATTTGGAATTGAGTCACTTTCGTTAATTGAATTCACTTCGCACTCGAACTCGACAATAATATTCTTTCGTTCGATGAATTTTCCTTTTGCGGACAGATTAATCTTCCAATCAGGACCTAAAGCACTGCCAAATCCTTCTTTATTTCTCTGTTCATTAATTGCAATATATTTCAGGCGATGTACAGGCGCATTTTCTTGGGGCTTTTGTGCTATTGAAGGCATTAGAAACTGCGCGGCATCGCATTGAAAAAAAGGTGTTCCAATTGATTTGTCTTTTATGATCCAAACAACTTCACAGTGTTCAATTGTGTAAACCAATTCAAGCGCGATACCTCCATTGCCGACAATAGCGATTCTTTTCGCTTCTTTTAATTTTTGCTCGAACTGTTCCACCGTTTCGGTATCTCTGATTCCTAAAACTTTATCTGTATTTGTGGCTATTAAATTCGGTCTTCCACCTGTGCAGATGCATAGCTTAGTGTATTTAATTGGTTCACCGTTTTTTAAAATAACCTCGTGGTTATCGCTATCGACGGACACGGCGTAATCGACCACAACTCTTAGATTTTGATGATGTTCGAGAAACGTTTTCTGTTGTTCTTTCACTTCGAAAGATTCTAAATTGATACCGCTTTTGATCACATTCGAAGCAACTTTCACTATCGATGAATTGGTGATCAGCGCGATTGGAACACTACCATTGGTTTCGGCGAGTAGCGTTTCGACGCACGATACACCAGCAATACCACCGCCAACCACCACAATCATAACAACGATTCACATTCAAATTGGCTTTTTAAACGGTTTAAGCCTGAAACCAAGAATAAGAAGAATGAAATGCGGCAATCAATGAGTGTGCAGCGGATGAGTGAGACAAACAGTGGAATTTCCGATCGATGGTCAATGCTCAGCGAAAGCGGTAATCGATTGTAGCTCAAGAAGAAGAGAGCAGGTCGCAAGCACCGGTCTTTTGGACGAGCGGCGGCTGACAGGGGGAAGACACGGACAACGCGCCGAGAGCGAGATGAAGGGGAGGAACGTTTCGAGCGACACATGAGTGAAGACTCTTTGCATCAACCGTTCGAAAGGGTGGTTTCGTTTCGCGTTTGTTCGCGTCAAAAATTTCGACAAAAAGAAGAGTTGACTACGAATCGAGCGAAAGTTGACGAAAACGCTGCGTGCGGAAGAAGCGAACGAGAAGCACAATGATCGCGATTATCAATCGTATTTTGGATTGGTTAAAAAGCCTATTCTGGAAAGAAGAGATGGAATTGACGCTCGTTGGATTACAGTATTCGGGCAAAACTACTTTCGTTAATATAATCTCAGTAATTATTTGCGTTTTTACTTCTTTCGTTTGATTTTAAATGCGAACCACTCTTTTGTTTCGCAGTCTGGTCAATTTTGCGAAGATATGATTCCAACCGTCGGTTTCAATATGAGAAAAGTTGTCAAAGGAAATGTCACTATAAAGGTTTCTTTGAAAGCTTCTTTGCTTATTAATTTGAATCTATTCATATTGTTATTCTCGTTTTTCACAGATTTGGGATATCGGCGGACAGCCTAGGTTCAGAAGCATGTGGGAACGGTATTGCAGAGGAGTGAATGCCATTATGTACGATGTTTGCACTTCTCATTCATTTTCACATTTTTTGTGAATAGTTTTGATTTCAATCGCTTTTCGTTTTTAATTTAATTTTTATCAGTTGTTTAATTTAAACATATTTTCACAATGCAAATTTTTATCGTTTTGATTTTCTTTATTTATCGCAAATGAGATTAAATAATTCAAGCGTTACTCACTTCTCATTTGCTTGTCAGACTAATTATTTTCAGTTTAATCTTATTTTCAATATTTGTTTTATTTTATCTTAACAATTTTATTCACCTAATCATATTAATTCACAGTTTCTTATTATTATTTTTATTATTATTTTCAGATACATGGTGGACGCTGCTGATCACGAAAAGATCGAAGCTTCTCGTAACGAACTCCATAATTTATTGGACAAACCTCAGTTGTCAGGAATACCCGTACTTGTACTCGGCAATAAACGCGATCTGCCGAACGCATTAAATGAGAAAGAACTCATTGAGCAGATGTAATTGCTTCAAAATTAATAATTCGCAAAATTGGATTTAATTTTCCTACTCTTTGATGCAGGAATCTGGCTGCGATTCAAGATCGTGAAATTTGCTGTTACTCAGTTTCTTGTAAAGAGAAAGACAATATTGGTAAAAGCCCTGATTTTAAAATTCACTTACTAATTTTTCATATTCTCGTGTCAAAGATATAACGCTTCAATGGTTAATTTCGCATTCCAAATCAGGTTCTCGTTAACCATCAATTTTTTATCTCACTATTGTATAAATTTATTTGACTGATTGGTTAAAATTAGTCGGTCGCAAGAGCTATGAAAAAATGAATTGGTGGTCAGTTAACCCATATTTTTATTTCGTGTTTTAACAATTTCAACATTTAGATAACTTCTATTTCAAGGCAAAATTTTTAAATGATCGCTGTGACATGCGATTATTGCTTCATAATTAAAGTAGAAGTTTATTTACTGTCAATTAATCTACAAAATGAGAAAAACATCATTCCCAGTGCATTGCTGCATGTAATTTCTTTGTAATTAAAATGTGTTTTCTGATCATTTTAAATGACAGATCCTTTTTTGTTTATTTCTCACATTTTTTTTTTTGTTGACGACTCTTATTTAATAGCTATAAACATGTTTTTAAATTTAAGCTTCATTGCGAACACTGTATTTTCTAACCATTTTTAATTGAGTTTTAGAGTAAATACTTTTAAGATAGGAACCTTGTCTCAAAAGTGCACAATGCGTGTAAAAGTTAACTTAATTATGAGAAGTTCAAAGTTTACTTTCTTGTTTATTTTTATGTCCGGCATTTTGCTTCTGCTAATCAAGCGTGAAGTTTTTATCGCAGTTTTTTGCATACAAACAAAGAGGTTTGTACACTAACAAATATAGCAAAGCATATCAAATTATGGCTAACATCGTTGAACTTTAAAACTTAGAATTTGACAAATAATGTTAAGTTAAACACTTAGAATGAAGCTAATTTTTGAAACTGACGTGTGTCTTTGTAAGCAATTTCACGCTGACTTACCACGAATTGAGATGTTTTTCTACTATCTGTATATATACAAGTTTTGAGAGTTTTATCATCTTTTCAACAAACTGAATTATCCACATCAATGTGTTTACTCAAATTCAATTGTCAGTGTTCAAATATCACAAACTTGTGCAAAAGCAGCAAACAAAATTTTCTACTGCCGATCTTAGCAAGGATTTGAACCACCCACGTGTGTTTGCATGCAAATTCAATTACTCTTTTTTATGAGACTCTTGCTTTTTATTCTTCAGTGAAATACGAAGAATCGATGTATAACCTGTGTAACAGGATACCGAAAAACGTATTTAAAATCATTTCCTCGCGTGTAACTTAACACGGACTAACATTGCAATTAATATTCGCTTCGCTTCCTCGTTTCCTGAATATAAAACTAACATTAAGTAAACTTCATGTGTAATATACATATTTTTATCTTTTCGATTCAACTTTTTTCAATTTCATAATGCTTCTTTAAAAGAACGCATCGCAATTTCGAAGATATTTTCGCATACATCCCAGACATTATCTTGCATTAATCATATCGAAATTCAAGATAAATAATAAAGGAAACAAATGAAAGTTAAATTATTTTTGTTTTTGTTGTTCAACACTATTCAATGATAATCAAAGTTTCATTGACACAGCAAATGATAATTTAGCAAGTTTATCCAGTCTTCGATTCGGATAAAATGGCAAAAACAACAGAACAAACTTATCGAGTCGCACCTGTAAAAGCAAACAAAAAAGTAAAATGTTTTTGTTTTGAATTTAAAATTTGAAAAAGTTTTAAAAGTAACTTTAGAAATGACATTTTAATTATAATTATTGAGAAATTTTCAAAATTTTCACATTGTCAAAACTTATAGAGAACAATCAAAGTTTAAAGTGCGGAACAAGCATAACACGAAACATCATTCGATTCGAAAGCTTTATTCACACGTGTAATAAAATAAAAAAGAAACAGAAAAGCGCGAGAAAGAGAAATAAAAACCGGTCAAAAACGGTCAAAAACCGGCGTCGGACAAGAGGCCGCAAAACGCGATCGAGAGCAGAGCGTAATTAACGCGAGATCCCGAGTCGTAAAAGTGCGTCGAATGGCAAAAGTTTTGAATTCGTTCAATTTTTCGAAATTTTTGAAAGCGAAAAGCGAAACGAGCGCTAAATGGGGAGGCAAACGGATGCGGAGTTACTTCAACTTTTGGCGGCAACTGATCGACGACTACAAAACGGTCGCTACTGATGTGATCGAAGAGGTGAAAGCGAAACCGGCGAAAGCGTGTCTCGTTGCGTCCTCGCTTTGCTTTATTGGTTATTGTGTGAACACAAATCCGGACCACGTTTCGTTCACTAATCAACTCTTGGAATCGAATAATGAGTTAGCGTTGACTAGCAGTAGTATTCGAAACGTTGGTTCATACGAACACGTTATGTCGCTGAACGAATGCGTCAACAAACGCGTTTTGCGTTTATTCAATTGCGGTTTATTTAGCTTTATTTGGAGAGATGATTACAGCGCGAATTGTGATTTATATCGTTTTCATTGTTCTTATTTGAAACCTTCTATTGTCGACATTTTAAAAAAGCGTATAGTCGATGTCGGTTTTCTCGGCTCGTGGCGAGTACTAAAATATAAAATGATCGATTTTGACGTTAATGAAGACGAATGGAAAAAATAAATGAAATTTAGCCTATTTTGAAATAATCATTTAATTAATTTTTCCGTCGTAAAATTAGCAAAAATTTCCCATTTTTTCGAAATACAGTAAATGCCACAAAAAGTCTCTATTTGAGGGATAACGCTATGCTTGATTTCAGTTCTTTCCCCCCAAATCGACCAATCGAATTAAATCAAAAAGAGTTTTTGTGGTGTTTATTCTATTTACTGTAGTACTTATCGACTCCCACGAATTTGAAGTCACAAATAGCCTGTGATTGCGTCACTTTATGCGTTATGAATATTTCATGACCGTATCTAAAAATAGATCTTTAACTTTCGTGAAAAAACGCCACTTTTATTATGAACGCGATCTTGCCTTTTTAACGTTTACTTCACTATCTTCACTATTTTATGCGGACGCTCGAACTTGAAAATGTGTTTGCGCTCGGCATTGTTGATTGTAAAAAATGGCCATAAAAAAGCGCTCGCAGCGAAATATGCGACATATCTTAACAAACAAAAAATAATTGAAAAAAAAATACTTTCAATCGCAAACATTGGCTGATGATTGCTAGTATATTGAAGGCCGTATTGTTTGTTTCTTCATTCATATTTCATTACAGTTATGTAACATAATTTGTAATCTAAATTAACAAAGCGCGATGATTATACAACTGCGGCAACTATTCATTAGTGAGTTCAAAAATGTCGGTTTCTTATCACTTTCAGTCTCAACATCGACGCATAATGTTCGCTTAATTAGTGATCATTGATGGTTTTTTATTCGCATATCTGAGGAAAATAAGTTAAATGTTTTTCTAGACGTTAACATTATTCAGCATATTACATTACATTCATTGCAAATTCACTTTTTCGTCTTATGACAATTTTTTCGTTGAATTTTGCTTTTCGATTAAATTTACGCAATATATTACAATTTCGATTTGAATAACAATAATCAATGTTTATAATTTATGAATACTAAATCAATTGCATTCCAATTTCTAAAATGTACTGTCTAAATTTCTTTTTTTGCGAAGAGTTTTGAATTTGTCTGCCGTTATGATTTCCGTTACCAATTTTTTCATTGCCTGTGCAATATCGATCGATTTCCTTGATTATATAGCATAGCGATTTACAGACATGTATTTGTCTGGAAATTGTATATTCTACGTTTAAAGTTTCCTCGTTTAATCATTTCAAAATTAGTCAAATATGAAAAAAATATCATTTTCGTGATATTTGCATTGCACATAAAATGTGTGTTTGTTGGAATATGGTTGCAAATGACGCTAATTCATCATCGCTTTTCCGACTTTGTTTTATCGAAATGATTATGAACAGTTAACATTATTAAAGAGCTAGCGAAAAAAAAACTGGCAAAGTTGTCCTAAATTTGACGTAAACAAACAAACTTTTATTCACATTTTCATCGCTAAAAAGTTTTGAATTAAATTATTTTTCTTACGCAGAATAAAAATATGTTTATGACGGTTTATACCGAAATGGTTTCGATCATTGTTTTGTTGCCAAACTTAGAACACTCAGTTTATCTAAAAGGTTTCAACGCTAAACAAAGTTTAAACGCACCTAAATTTTTCCATATAATTTTATTCCCGTAAATCGTTAGTAAATGAATATATGTGCAATGTAACGAATACAAAAGAATGGCGTCGATTCTACACAATTCCCCAAACGTAAATTTTTTCAGTAGTTATGTTGTACACTTTGAAGCGGAAACGTTTCGAACAAATGCTTCATGAATTCAAATGTGTACAATACAGTCGCTTAACTTTTATCAACTATGAATAAAGTCCCACACACACACATTTGCTCAAATGTGCTTAGCATCTTATTCCGTTGTTTCACTCTCGAATTGATGCTAATAAGATGTGTCTGAAGAAAGAAGCGAGTGATGAAAAAGATCTCCAAATGATCAATCCTAAAATAATTTTTTCTTCGAACCGTGGAAATTCGTTACATGCACTTATCGGCGCGAATACCGCGAATATTGAAAAAAGAAGCTATTTGCTTTCTGATAAATGAATCCCACGTTTGCTTCTTTTCGTTTCTGTTCTCACACGTCTTTTTTCTTGAACCCGTGAAACGAAACAACGAAAATTTTATGTGAAGAGGTGCGAAACACTTTACTTTGCTTTACTTCGCTTTTACGTAACAAAACGATTACTTCTTTCTTTATTGACGAAAGAACAAGTTTCGTTTTTATTTGTTTACAATTGTTAAATTAAAAAGCAAGCCATCATTGTTTCTTTAATCGTTATATACTAAAATTTTTAAAAGGAGCTTTTTTGCTTTTTTGACCGTACACAGTAGTTTTTGGAATGGCGACATTCGGTTAAAATTTTCATCGAATTGTACACCGTTAACCCGAAAATCTACGCCTACTTTAAAACGTTAATCGTTTTTAATCAATTTTTAGCTTTAGAAGTTTTTTGTTTCGAAACGTTGCATATGCGTCGAGTGTCGGGGAAAACTGATCGCTAAGGAGTGTTTTTCATTTTAAAGCTTTAGCTCTCTGTCTATGCTTTATGAATGCGTGTGTTTGTAATTTTTTTAAAAAGCGAACTGTTGTGTTCAAATTTTGTTAGTTTTGTTTGTTATTTTCGGTGTTGTCTTTTTTGTTTGTGTGTATTCAATTATGTAAAAACAGCACATATCAAATGCGAAAAATGTATCAAATGTCGCGTCGCACCATACTGTCTCAATGATCATTACTTTCATTATTTCTTTGTCCTCTACAAATAAGGACGACCTCACTCACTTAATTCGACACGAAAAAATGTGTTGCATGATTTCCTCTTGCTCAGTATATAATTGTATACACAAGTTTTATGTATAATTTTCATATATATAATCGCAAAAAAAGAAAAGGCTTTGCATATAATTGCAGCGAACGAGCGCGTTTTTGCCGAGGCAGTATGGTTCGCGACCAGACATCCCGTCGGGCGAAGAAGAAAAGAAAACAGTGGAAACCTTGTCGTCGCATGAAGCACAATTAAATATGGGCATATTAAATGTAATGTTTTAAAAACACATTCCAACAACAGTAGTACAAAGACAGTTGGGGGATCAAATTGGCGCTAAAACCATTATTACAATGTACAAATTGGCAGCAGTTTTTTTCAGGGTGGCGATTATTTACACAGGAGGGGAATCACATTGTCATGATCAATTTTTTGTTGTTTTATCGTTTTATCGATCGATTATAAAATTAAGAAATGGCAAAACGCAATCGTCGTGCAATAGTAATTTACTTTTTTCGACAATAGGCAGTGAGATGCTGATGCAAGTGGGTGGCCGTCGGTAAACCCTAATTTTTTGCCGATCGGTGTTTCATTTTCGACGGGCGTCATATTTTTTACTGTGGACTTTTTCTCTTTGCTCGTTCTTCACTAATTGCGAATTTAGCGAGACTGCAACAAGCAAATCGAAAAGTACCCACAAAAAACCCGTCAAAATAAAATTTAAGTGACGAGCAATGTGTGTGAGTGTGGTGTGTGTGTGCGTGGTGTGTGAGAGGTTGCGAGTAGTACGAGCTCTCAATTGAAACACCCTGAAATTTGTTAACATAGTTAGCGAAAACAGACGAAAAGTAATAATTATACATCGGTGGGCAGCAGCGGGCCAAAAGGAAAAAGGAATTCTCCGCTCTTAAATGAGTTGAGCAGAGAGAGAGAGAGAGATAAAGAATTATGTTGCTTCACTGAAGCTTGAATGACGCAATTTCCTTCGCTCAGACTTTTAATTGACTGCAGTCATGAAGTGAGACCTGTTCTCGATATTGCAACGGTTGGTAATCAGGTTACTTGAGGCTCGCACATACACCACACACCACACAATATATAATGTGTATATATCCGCGTTTGTTGTTTCTGTTACTGCTGCTGTTGTGGTTCTTGTATAAAGGAAAAAAAAGCTGCACGATCACAAAACATGGGCCAAGACAAGCAGTCGCTTCTTCATGCTTTATTCGTAAAAAAGACGACAAAAGATGAAAAGGTGTGCTTTCTTTAATAAAGGTTCGATTAAGTTAATTAAAAAAAGATTGAAGTGGAGGCATTCAAAATTCAGTCGCTTAAAATTAAAACAGGAGACAAAAAGTTGTTTGTTTTGTTCAAATCATCGAATCCATCACTCGACACTGCATGCATAATTGATCGCACTTATTATTGACACGAGTGTTGAAAGTGCGGGTTTTTTGCGGGTATAAAATTTTATCCGCTGCGTGTCTGTTTTTTGTGCAACAGCGCAAATTTACATTTTTGGCCTTCGAAAACGATAAATTTACACGATCCATGATTAGAAAAAACATATTACAGATCCAAAAAAAGAAAGTGGCGCTTTCGAACTTAACTTGATTATCATCCACTTTTCTCGAGCACAAAAATTGATTCAAATTAAGCATCACTTAATTTAAAAACGCTGTCGCCACTCTTCTGTGCGCCACACATCTCGATGGTCTAGCTGTAAATGCATCGACTAAAATCTAGACCATCATCAACATAGACGATTAACATTGCATGTAACTATTCTCGAGGAAACTGACTTTGAACCGTTCTTCACGTTACCACCACTTGATGCGCCATTAGTGTACTCGAGGTCTAATGTTAGAGAACCTTTTTTCGACTGACTGTATTTGCCTACAGAACTTTTGCCATCATACGTTTGATTGCTCGGCTCCCAGAACCTGGTCAAATATGGACCGTCGCCGCGAGCCGTGGTGAAGTCTATATCAACCATTGATTTGCGTACGCGATTAGTGCTCGTGAACGTTGATGAGTTATGAACCTGATGAGAACTAGTGTTATGTAGAGTTACGTTGTGCTGCCGCACGGGGGATGATTCACTCACAGCTGAATTATCACTATTTTGTGGTGGACGTGGGAGTCGTCGCTTAGTGAGCCACGCGTGACGGAGGGCAGCGTACGGAGTCATTCGCAGACTTGGGTCCCACTCAAGACACTTCTTAATAAAGTCTATGAACTGCTCGTCTTCACAACCTTTCAGAGCAGTCGACCACTCTTTAGACGCTGGCGGGCCCCTCATTTTGCCTCGTCGCGAACGACCTCCGTTCAGCACGACGGAGCCGTCTGAGAGGGGCGTTGTTGTGCAGTATCGCGGGTATCCTTTGGAGCTGATGAAGTTCTTAGCCCTCTTCGACTGGTCGAGAAGCTTTTGCGGCGGTTTGCCGAGCAGCTCTATGATGCATGCGAGTTGGTCGAACTCGTCTTCGCCCGGCAGCAACGGGTAACCGGTCGCGAGCTCGGCGAGAATGCAGCCCAGTGACCACATATCGATGGGCATACCGTACTTAGCTCCGAGTATTACCTCCGGTGCCCGGTAAAAGCGCGACTGAATATAGGTATAGACCCTCTGCGTTTCGAAGCAACTTGAACCAAAATCAATCACTTTGATACCACTTCTTCCTTGCTGTTTGAGCAACACGTTTTCCGGTTTGAGATCGCAGTGAATAATCTTATTATTATACAATGCTTCCAAACAGCGAAGAATAGAGTAGGCGAATCTTCGCACTAATTGTATACTAAATCCCTGAAACTTGTTCTTCTTAATTAACTCATACAGATTGACACTAAGAAGCTCAAAGGTGATACACATATGGTTTCGGAATGTGAAGTTTTCATACATATGTATAATGTTCATCGAGTTA
The DNA here is from genome assembly GCA_003675995.1 of Dinothrombium tinctorium. NCBI lineage: Eukaryota > Metazoa > Arthropoda > Arachnida > Trombidiformes > Trombidiidae > Dinothrombium > Dinothrombium tinctorium. The sequence goes on from NCKU01000212.1 coordinate 41,637, forward strand.
TCCTTGTCTTGTTTCCGTAAATGGTCCAAAATTCTAATCTCTTCTTGAGCCTGACGATGAAACCTTTTCTCGTTGCGCACCATCTTTAAAGCTATGTGTTGCTGCGTTTTGTGATCGTAAGCCTTGATCACTTGACCGAAGCTTCCTTTTCCGATGATCTTAAGCATTTCATATCTGTACGCGATGTGGTCGTGAGTGACGTGCAGATACGAGCCGTGCTCGTCGTCATAGCCGCAATTGTTCGGCGCTCCGACCACACCGTAGCGCTTCTTTGCATTGGCACCGATAAAGTAGATCTGCGAGTACCCGAATATCTCTTGGTGCTCGTACGGAGTCAATTTGTAGGAATAGAGTTTCATGACTTGTTCCGGGGTCACTACTAAGGGCTTGGTTTTCACCGAATTCGCGACACCGTTCACGGAATTACTATTATACTTGATTTGTTCGCTAGACTCGTGATTGGCGACGATGTCTTGACTTGGCGTTGAGTGATTGTTGCTTGTGTGTCCGTTAGTGGTCGACGACGAGTCGATCATTGCTCGAGGAAGGAGCACATCGTTTTGCGTGTGCATAATATTGTCGCCGATCAAACAGAAACTATCACTATTGCCGGTGGTAGTGTCCGGCGTCCATTTCTCATCCACTTCTTGCACATCGACGGCACCGGTGATCGGACCCTTGTAGCTGCAGCTTTTGATAGGAGGCAAGAGGCCAGAGTTGCTGTTCGCTGAGCAATTGACGATCAGACTGCTGCCCTTCTCGGAAATGTGAGGCAAGAATGGCTCGTTGCTACTGCTGTTGTTGCCGTTTATGTTCGCGATTAGAGAACGCGTTCGAGACAAAGGCATATTAGATGAGGACATAAAACGAGATGCAGGCGGTCGACGAATAAAGAGACGAGAATGTGCTGAAGATCACTTTTTTTCTAAAGGCAGCAGCAATCGGTGCAGTGTTGTCTGCTGCAAAGCACTGTGTGCATCCTGTTGACGGCAACGCCTGCAAACAAAGAGAGAGAAACGGTCATTGCGAGAGAAGAGAGAGCAGAGAGAGCTGAGTGCTGCAGCCTGCGGTCGTCGAACAACGGGCGGACTGCGCTCACCTCAACGCGTGCGAAGCGTGAACCGAGCGATCGCTCGACGGGCAGACATCATTTCAGCAGTGATCACTGGTCGCACATCGCTACAATCACTCATTGTTCGGTTGTTGACTTTAAACACCACAATGGAGTTAACATCCTTTCGTCGACGTCACTGCGCACTGCGCACGCGCCGAGCGCCCGCTCGCTGCCGCCCAATTGTCACTTGAACACAGCTGTTGTCGAGGCGACGCTCGCCCCGCCCTCGCGTGGCGCCCCCTCCGCGCCCGCCCCGCCGCAGCGCGGCCCTTAGCAACCCGTGCGCCGCGCGCGAGTCGATCGATGCCCGGGTTGCGCCCCGCGGTCGCAAGCGATCGATCGGCCGCTCGTTCGCTCGCCTGACCTACTTTCTAGTTTCACCGCTCGCTGCCAATCACTTGATGCTTCTTCTTCGTCTTCTGCCTTTGCTTCTTTGCTTCTTCATCATTCATCGCTTGTCTCGCGCTGAGCGCCCTGTTGCCGCTGAGCGTCGAATCTGCACTGCACACACACAAAGAGACGATTTGTCCACTGCCAGTGTCCACACAAACGCAGTACGCGCTCGGCACACGTGTTCCACTTTTCGTTAAATCGCGTTTAAATGTCCTCGTTTTTCATTTTAATCAAGCGAATGCCTCTCTGCTGCTGCTATTCTTCGTCATTATCGCTCACTGTTCATCTGTTTCATGTGTTCTCTCCTCTTTCTCGCTCTTTATGAATAGAACGATATTCAATTTCAATGTTGAAATAAGTGATGCACTGAATTCAATGCGCTCGCTGCATACACACTTTTTCAATATGCAAGTTCAAGCACAGAAGCGTTTTCAATTGAATGCAGATGCATTCGTTTCACTGTACACGAGATGATGAGGCGAACACTTCCTCGATTTGTCGCTCGCTGTGAGAATTCGCGGGTTTAAAAACCGAACGGATAATTTCGCGTGTCAAAAAGTGGCCATACGATGAAGAATGAGCAGCAACTTTTCACTTCTGCTTCTTTTTCTTCTCCGTCCTCGTCTTCTGCCTCTCCGTCTTCACTCTTTGCTACTTATAAAGTGAAATGCAACTTTTTCCACTTCACTCTTCTTCTCGACTTGAGATTTTTTCTTGCGAATGCAAAAAATTGAGCAAAATTTGAAACAAATCCAAACAAATGTATTTGTTTTATTGAAAAGCGAGTCTTAATTTCTTAATATTTATCGCGAAAACAAAGAGCGCTTGTTTCGCAGATTTCCACTGATGTCAATAAACGCAACGAAATGAAAATTCAGAGAATATTGCTCATAATCATGGTTAATATCTTTCGCTCTCTCTGCTTCTTTGTGCTCGCTTTGGTTCACCACTATTTCATTGTAAATCGTGTTTAATGGCATTCGAATGTAATCGCTTTGTTTTTGTCAACAATTTGGCTTCCATTCAGAATCAAGATTTAAACGCTTCCTAAAAAACTCTTTACTTCAAAAAATCTTGCGGTTTAGAAGAGTGAATCGAAAACAGTTCGCGAATACTTGTCGAGAAGCAGAAATAAAACAGAAGATAAACTTTGCGCGACTAAAGTTTGGCTAAACAAAATTGCTCACATATAAAGAGATTAAAGCAAGAATTGATTCAAGAACTCGTAAAGTAGGAGAGAGAGAAGATGGAGAGATTTGCTTTTGTTGCGCTTTTAATCTGTTTTTCATCGTAAATTAAGAACGAAGTGAAGATTAAAAATCGTTTCCAAATGTGCACGATTCTTTTCATTAGAACTGAAAGCATGTAATAAGAAGTGATGCTTGACAAAAAAAGCGAAAATTTTTCTGGTTTCATCGTCATTATAATTTTTCAGTTACAAATTGAGCGAATCACAGGGGCGAAACCGAAGTGAAAACCATATTTGGTCTACTTATTGAAAAAAATGTTGATAAGAATCGAGTAAAACAAATAATGACATGAAAAGTTGTTGTTGCTGCTGCTGCTGCCGCTGTTGTCGTTTTGTTCCTGTTTTCCACTCTTTGAAATCGTTACGATTTAATTGCGATTAAAGAAAGCTCCTTTTTATTTCGGTTGTGTTTAAAACGTTGTGTATTACATAGTGTAAAGTGTGCGTAATAGTGAACAGCAACAATCGAAAGAGCCGCGAGCGTATTATTGCGTCGGAAATAGACCGTGGCTCTCTCGATTAGCTGGGCTAATTGTGGGTCAATATCATTGCGTTCGCAGGTAACAAACCGAAAAAAGGAAGTTAATGCGTGCGTATGTATTGTGTATGCGTATGCAATCGGTTTAATTTTACTAATTGTGCCCGTTTTGTTAAAAATAGTAATTTTCGTTTCGAAAAAAGAGTTGCGCTGAAATGAGAAAAGTGAGCAAATTTCGAGCGCTGAAAAATCTTCCTGAAATCTAAAATTAATTATTTGCTTAGCGCTGAACGTGTATCATCACATGCAAGTGAGTGTATGAGTGTATGAGTGAAAGCGTATGTATTTTGCATAAAATATCCTTGGCCAAGTTGACGACATCACTCGACATTGCTTCACTTCTTCTCTTCTCAGACGTAATGAGTTTTTTGAAAAAGATTTCTTCGTCTTCTGCTCACTGTTGAGACATAGAAAATGATTGCGAATGCATTTTTGAGCGCAAACTAGCGAGCGAGGAGAAGGAAAGTTGCTTGACACCGAAGTGTCGAATATCGTTTCTCTTCCAAGAAAAAGTTCTTGAATTCATCGCTCGTCGAGTGCGCTTTCATCAAAAAGTATAATACGCGAAGCGTTCGCTCGCGATGCCAAATTAAATGATCATTGAGCGAAGCAGAAGCAGCGAAATGTTTGCAATCGTATTGAGTTAAAATTTTTATTTAAAGAAATTGTGGTGAGCAAAAAAGAGAGAGCGAAGCATATTACAGTTGTCAAGTATTTATTGTTGTAAACTTTGTACTCTCTTCACTCTCGCTCTTCGCTCGCTTCAAAAATTTTTCTTCCTCTTAATTACTTGTCTTCTGCTGCTGCCTGCCTCTCGGCTTCGATGCTCATTTGTTTGCAATGCACACACACCGAAAATATACATAGCAAATATGCTAAATATAAATATATAAATAACTTGTACTTATACATTTTGAAAAATATTTTCGCTGACAATGCAAAGCGAGTCATTCCTTCTTTATATTGCTCATCGCAATTGTTTCAACATTCGTCGCGCTTTTAAATGCTAACCAAAATACATTCTTCAGCTGTAATTGCCGCATAATCTCATCTCTATCTATCTATATCTCCGCTCTCTGCTCTATTCTTCGCTAAACACCGTTCATTTATCACTACACATCCTCTCTGCTTTGCATTATAATAACAATCACTTTCCTCACTCGAACATATCAACTTCTTTCGTTTCTCGCTCATCTTCTTATCTTTTACATTCGCTTTGTTTTCATTATTTAGCGAACAAGAAAAACAGAGTAATGAATTAAAAGCACGAATTTTCAATTAAACAATTTAAATCGCATGAATCTATGTGTTTGAATAACATCGTTCCCATAAAAACGGACAAAGTAAAAGTAACAAATCGCTGAACGCTTGATTATACATTCGCGTTTAGATATCAAGTTTCAGCGCTTTAAAAACTTTTCGCAATTTAGAACTGACTTATAAAGCGATTTAAAATAAAACGCAAATTGAAATATTTTACTGCAAAAAGAAAACTTGTCAGAACAAATCTCACCAGAACATTCGTTTGTTTCGCTGAATTTTTATTATAGCAGAATCGAACGAAATTTTTAATAAAACCACATGCAACGAAATGTCCCACAATCGTAACTAATTTAAAGCTTACAATTTAATTTACAGAATATATTCAATCGTAAGAATCAAGTTACACATTGAGATTTTAAAATTTTAAATCAAATTTTCGCTTCAAGAATATAAAAGAATTTCCTTCACATTCGATATCACGATTTACATTGATTTAGCAAGAGCAAAAGCAGTTCGCTAGTTTAACATGCGCTTATGTTGATTGAGCCGAGATTAAGCGTGAAATTTTTTTGAAAAACATTAACAATGTCATTCAACATCACTTTTTTAAATGTTTATGTATTGATGCATGTATAGCTTTCAGAAGAAAATTTGGTTTGTTTTGACAGCAAACATTAAAAGAGAAAAGAAGTTTCTCTCTCTCTCTCACTTTGAAAAGCGGCTCGAAATGTTTGATAGAGTTTGATATGAGTTTGAAGAAGTAGAAGTAGAAGAAGCAAGAAATACTTTGAAATCTTTGGTTTCAAAAAATATTTGAATGCGGAAAATGTCATCTGCGGAAAATCATCATCTTCACTTCAAACACTTCTAAACTTAAAAAAAAACTTGAAAAACATTTCGTTTCGTTTCATTTTCAATAACGTCTCTCTCTTTCACTCACTCTATTTAAAAACTAGTGTACTTATCTTAAACTTAGAACTTACATAACCAAAAAAGCTCAATCGTATTCGCAATTAATTCTAAACGCTTTTCAACGAAATCAAGTTAGTTAACATTTTTTAAGCGGAATAAAACGTAATCACACGCGTAAAAAGAGAAAAATTGCTCAAAGTGAACGAAATACAAAGTACAGTTTAGTTTGAGTAGTGATACTAGAGAAAAAGATTGTCACTAACGCTCTAGAGTGTCTTTTTTCGAGTTTAATGCATTGAGAAAAGCTTGCATGATCGAATAGCAACACAATTTTCATCTCGTATGTATCATTAATATGTATCATGCGTATGTTCACTCAATCGATCGATTCATCGCCATTTGTCAAACTAATTGAACAGACAAATTAGGAAACATCATCGAACGGCGAATCTGGAAGAAGTAGAGAAAAAGTGATTCAGGAAAAAAAGCGAAGCTGTACAAGTAATTTTCTTGTAACATGCACGCATCGTTTCTAAATGAAGCATATTAATTACCCGCCAAAAATTACTTTCTTCGCCGTAATTGAACTGCGTCAATCTGCGTTCGATTTAATTGAAGCAAACACATACGCACAACTTCCGCTTAACTCGATTGCTTTTTTAAAGCTTCTGTTATGATTCTAAGCGTTTCGACAAAAATTAAACGATTTTTTTTCACTCGAAAAAATGCGCAAATCGTGTAAAGAAAGTTCTCTTCCTTTCTCCTTAAGAAAAAACGTTTTAGCTTCATTTTAGTCGCGAAAATGCAGTTTAAAGTTACGATAAAAAGGGAAGAATTTTTCTAAAAAAGCTTTTCATGCCTAAAAACTCGCAAGGTTTTTAAGAAGACCAGAGATTTTCTTATCGCCCGCGTGATTATTTGAGCTTCAACTCTTCTATTTACTTTCAATACAAATACGTATGTTATTCTATTTTAAATCGAATCCAATGCCTTTGTATTGACGCTATCACATACGTCTTCCTCATGCTCACTCAAGTCAATGACAAGGCTCTTTTTCATTTCATTTCCAGCCTTGTCCTCCAAAATTTATTATTTTAGCGAAGAGAGAAAAAATAATTTCTACTGGCGTTCGCTGGTAAACTGCGAATTGATTGTTTTGTTGATACTCGTAGCCCACATTTTAGGCAACATCGTTTGGGTAAATATCAATACATTTAAAAACCGTTTTATCAAATAGCGAGAAATTAATTAAATTAGTTGGCGTACGTTTCACTTGTTGCGTATTTTTCGATCGTTTGAAAACAAAAGTTTCAATGTCTTAAAAGAAAAAATTTATTAATAGCAACAATTTAAATATGTAGGCTAATCATTTTTTCTCATATTACTCCACGTAAACAATATCGATTCGGAACCATGTAACCAAACTCTCATATTCGAATAACCTATATTTGGTAACCATTATTTAGTGACACTGTAGATGTAATTGAAAAAAAATGGAACAAAGTTTACTACCAAATGGCGACGACATAACGAAAGAAGCGAAAAAAATGTCAATGTAATAAATTATGTCGAATCGCGAATATTTATTAGCGTCGAAAGCGAATCATAATTAGCCAACATTAAAATTAATTTGAATATTATCGATCGACTTATAGCTTAAGCACGCAACGCAAGATTAACATTTTTCATGCTCGATGAAAAATAAACGAAAATTATATTGGCGCTTGACAAAAGAGAAAACCTTTGCTCTCAATCATCTACACTTGTGGCCGCATCAATGCGATATCATATGCTTTCAAAATTCAAATTTTGAATCTGAATGATGACTTATTAATGTGAACACAACTGTACTTGTGTTTGAGATCCATAAATCCTTTTTTCGCTATAGGTCAAAACATCATAAAGATTTAGCAGCAGCATCAGCGGAGATTTTGCTTCTTTTCTGCTATTTTTAGATATTTTTATTTGATAATTTTTGCTCTCTAATAAAAATTCAACCTGAAAATATATCGTTTGAATCAATACTTTGAACTGAAAGAAACTTTGTTTACTGCTGCTCTACTCAGTTTTTCTTCCTCTTTTCTCACAACTCTCTCGAACTGAAGCACGCTTTAAAATGAAATAGTTTTTACTAGTTAGTCTCATTCTAAAGCGAAGCATACAAAATGCATTTCCCTTTTTTAGGTTAATTGTGTTTGTCATGTTTTTATTGCTGAAAACGCTTTTTTCACGAATTAACAGTCTGAAAATATGCATCGAAAAAACAGCGAACGAGTAATAAAGCTACTGTTTATCATCTCTCTCATCGAATAACAATAATCAGTTTATTTATCGATCGCGATAAACAATAAATAATCCTTGACCAGAAGTTTATATCCTCTACACCAATTTCATTCAATTTCATTCCTGAAAAAAAGCTCACGCAAACAATTTTGACAATGAAGCAGAAAAAAACTTTTCAGTCAAATCTTAAATGATGCATACAAATGTATGCATGTTTGCTCTCTCTTATCCATCATCTATCAAAGCTCATTTCTTAGGAAATAAAAAGAAAACAATTCGCTTCGCAAAAAGATGATTGCTTTAGATTCTGAATTTATTATTATTGTTCTACGTATAAAACGTCAAAATACACACTCGTGAAACACGCACTTGATTAATAATTGATGATTGCAAAATTGTTCACCATTCTCTTTATCGCTCTTCTCGCATAATGTGTGCAAGTTATTCTTGCTTCAATTAGATAAGTGAAGTGTTTATTTGAAATTAAATTTTGTCAATTGTAATCGGTGAGTAAAGTGCTTGTGTCACAAACGACGCATTGCGAGCAAAATTTCGCACAAAAACGCACAAACTCATGAGCACGACGAAAAACGTATCCGCTTTAAATTTGAAGCGTTAAATTAAATTTTGGGAAAATTTTTTTAACAATTAACAAGCAGTTCATAAGAAAATTTGTAATTTTTTATTTTCTGGTCAATTGAAATGAAGAAAAATTTTCGCCAAGTGCGAATTAATGAAAATTTCAAATATGGTTCTAGAGGATTTCTTTCGCTTGGATAATTTTTCTCTTTAAATTGTTGAAAAGCACAATTTTTTAATTAAAAGTAATTTAATAGTGATTAATCGCTGTATGTTTTAATTACGAATATAAAAACTGTTGAAACATTTTTTAAACATTGAATAAAGGCAAAAATGAAACAACATTCACTTCGAGTTCTAGTTATCATAATGGTATCATCGCTCATCAATCGTAGCATGCATACTTATACTGCTTTAATTGAAAATTTCGCTATTTTTAATTACAATTTATTGCGATCGCATTCGTATTCGTCTCTATAGAGTCATATCACATTTTCGGAGGCAATGTTTCAAGAGAAAATATTTCATAAAAGCGCAAAACTTTTTTCATAGAAGTGTTTCACTTCTCTCTATCTGTTTCGCTTTTCTACTTCAAACATAAAATTGAATCATAATTTATGAGGAACTTTTTTCCGAAGAGTAAAGTAAATTGATTAAAAAACTCGAATCTTCTTTTTAGCTTCGCCCACTTTCTGTGAAATAAATGTCCGATTTTTTTAATATCAGAGCTCACAAATCAAAATTTTACATAAAAGAAGCATTTTTAAGAAATAAAAATATTTTTAAAGCAAAATATGTAAACTACCCGAACTTGAAATCTGATTTTTTTAACGCTTGTGTCGATTTTTTCGTTTAGAAAAAAGTGAAACGCGAGATAACGTATCATTACTATTATTATAAAGCTGAACATAAATGAAGATTAGAAACTCGATGATTTGCAACGGTATCAATTAACCTTAAAAAGTGTTTCGATTTTTAAAAATTTATGAATATCGACTTTACGCTATTGCCGTTTTCTCGAAAAGGTTAAGGACAAAGACCCAATTAAGTATAAAAATATTTCATTTTGAATCTCTTTCAAATTATCATCGAAGCTATTTGCGAATTTAAAAAAGTGATGAGATGTTTGAACACTTTTTAACGAATAGCGGCAATAAAACGTTTTTTTAAGACGACAGCATTACTATTTTAAAAATGTTTCACCGATCGATTTTTCTCTGTCCAACCTCTCTAACCGATTTATCGTTTATTTTTGAACCAATTTTTAATGGTTTCTAAATATTTTTATCGCTCAAAAGAACTCAATATACGTCAAAAGGCGTTTTTAGTCAGTTTTAGGAAAGTTTTGAATTGAACATTTTTTGCGCTTTTGCAATAGTTAAGCCTCGGCGTTGTTCTTCTTTTTTCTCGTCTGTAAATCGAGTGTGAAGAAAGAGGAATCAATGTTAAATACCGTATTTAAAATATTTTTTCACATAGACTCGCGTTAAAAGCTGGTTAAAAATAGAAATTCGTTATTTGTTAGTGTATTAGCGACTAGACTTTAGTACACACGATTGACGAACCTATTTTTGGCCACCAATTCGAATTGAGTGATTTTTTTCGTTCTCTATCTCACTCTTCCTCTCTTTCTCTCTCTTTCTCTCTCTTCGTCACTTTTAAGATTTATTTTTAACCGAACTTTACACGAAAGACGAAACTGGTAATTAAATGCAAAACGAAGTAATTTAAAGTCGACCTTCGATTTCTTTTTGCGAGCGAAAATTATAAGCTCAACATGGCGTTTTACTATGCATAATCCTGCGTTTTATTATTCAAATACACGTTTCATTCATTTATTACGAATTTCAACTGACTTGTGAGTTTATATTTGAACAATAAAACTTTTTGAAAATAAAAAATTAATCTTAAGAAATTGGAGGTGAGTGAAAAAATTTCGAAATTTTACCACACAATTGTTTTCTATTACAATACTCGGTACACTTGATACATTTTCTTCGTTTGAATGTCAGTTTGATGAATTCAATTCACACCTTTAATTCTCAACTAAAGCTGCATAAATTGTTTTACTTTATGCTAACTTTTACTTTTACGACTTCTATATTGAGAACGATGTGTACTCTTTGCATGAAGCAAAGTTCATCTATTGAATTGTTAAGCATTGTCTGAAATAAAATTAATGATGATATTTAAAAAAAATGATAAAGATAATTGAAAAAAGGAGATTAAGTTCGTATTTCCCGTGACCTCTTTTGTCAATTCAAAAGCGGTGTCCTCAAAAAAGTAGAGGTGAGAGAGAAAGAGAGAGACAAACCTTTCATAGTCGTATAAAAAAATTTCACAACACTAAGATCCATAGAAATTTTATTTTATTTTCGCCTTTATAGTTAGCAATTGAAATGTTTTTCAAGCGACAAATAGTGTGTAATGTGTTTCGTTAACGGAGCTTAACTTCTTCACATTAACCGTACATATAGCGAATGCTGTGAATGCATTTAAACAATTTTTTCTTTCTAAAATGTTATGAAAATACTTTTTGGCTTTTCGCGTAAAAAATGAATTATTTTCAATGTGTTTGAAGTTAAGTTTTTTAATCTCTGATTTTTGACGCTTAATTTTCTTTTATTTTTCATTTTCAACGCATTTAAAATAAAAATTTTCACGAAAAACGCATTCACTTGTTAATCAATTATTTGAATGCGTATTTGGAACGGATTTTACTCAAAAAATTTTTGCGTTCACTTCTTTTCAGCTTTACTTTTGCTTTGAAAACTTTTATTTTAAATAAAATGACACAAAAACTAAGAAAATGTAAAGAAAGCGCATTAGGGAAAATACAAAAAGATTACGCGAAACACAATCTACACAAACGTGTGCATTCATTTTGCTTTAAATTGTTTATCGTTTTTTTTTTCAAAGTTCTTAAAAAGTTCTTAAAAAGTGAGGAAAAGAGGGGAAAAAGTGTAAATAACGTTTAAGAGCAATGAGATGTTAATTGTATTTAATTAACGCTTTTTTCATTAATTTGAACTATAATTGCGCAAAGATAAAATTTTTTAGAAATTGTTGGCGTTTAGAAAGAAATGATGAATATACGGTGAACGAGAGTGTGTTGCCTTAACCAATTAGCGAAGAATCATTTTCTTTCAGAAAAGTTCTTTGCTTTCAAATGAATGTTACATTTTTCATTTGAAAAGAAAAATTCGGCTTACGAAACTTTGCAAATGTAACAAATGACACTCGTTCTCGCTTTCTGTGCGTGGCTTCTCTCACTTCTAAAGCAAAACTGTTGCGCTTTTTGGAAAAATAAGGAGCGAGAGCGTAGCAGAAAAAAGTACTTTTCACTCGAAAGTAATAAATAAAATGAGATATTTGACGCAAGAGTGAAATGATGCTATTTTCAATAGAATCAATCTTAAACGCGCAAGAGAGAGAGAGAGAGAGAGAGCAAAGGTTTGACAGGCACGTCAGCCTAAAGTGAGCCGTATTGTGAAAAAAACAAGTGATGCTTTGCTTTTTATCACAGGCATCACTGGACACAAACGCACAAATAGAATGCTGAATGAAGGAT